>JAEBUS010000037.1:406041-449196 GCA_023014475.1 Amanita pallidorosea
GGAAGTCTAGGATAATTGGGTCCATGAATATCATTTCTTGAAAGGGTGTGAGAAGTGACACATGAAACACAAATGAATCTTCCATCTTTGGGTAGGTGAAGCTTATATGTCACTGGTCTGAGTGCTTTTTCTATGTGAAGGTTCCTTCTCTCTAGGAGCAAATTTCCGAGGCTGATCAGTTTTGAGGTTCCTAGAATCTAACCAAAACCTGGTCTCCTTCCTTGAAGTGGTGTGTCTTGCCTTGACACACTGCCATCATGAGCTGTCTTTGATAATTCATGCACTGCTAGCATTCATCTCTGATTTGATTGATTAATCTAAAACATTCTTCTGCTGTTGGAATGTTTATGTGTGGAAATGTGGTTGGTATGGCCATTGGTTCGGTTCCAAACATGATTTTCAAACAGTGCCATTTTGATAGATTGGTGTGGTGCTGTATATGTGCAAATTCTGCCAAAGGGAGATATTCCTTTCCATGTGATCGTGATGATCAGCACAAAAATAACCTGAGATATGTTTCAAGTTCTTGATTTAGACATTCTGATTCTCCATCTGTTTGCGGATGAAAGGCTGTGGATTTCCGATGATCTATTCCAAATATCTTGCAACATTTCTACGAATACTTTTGAGGTGAATTGTGGTCCTCTATCTGTATATGAGTGTGGTGGGTAATCCGAAGCAATTTGTAGGCTTTGTTTAATGTAGGAGTTTTGCCATGTCTAGGCGGTGATATTTTTCTTGCAAGAGATGAATATTACCCCCTTTGTTAAGCCTTGATCGACCACAGTCAAAACAGAATCAAAACCCATCTACTAGGGGTAGATCTGTGACAAAATCTAGTGAAACCTGTTCAAAAGGTCTTGTGGCAGTCGATTTGATTGGGCATGAGGCTGAGGTATAATGGATGTGTGTTAACTTTCATCTGTTGGCATAGAGCGCAACCTTCTACCCATTTGTTGACAAGGGTTGCCATTCCTGGCCACCAATAATCTCGTTTGAACAAGTGATAGGGTCTTTAGACGACCTGGATTGACCCATAACAGTGGGGTCATGTGCAAATTTGATGATATCTTGTTGTAAATTTTTGTTATCTGGATATAAATTTGTCCCTGGTAACAGAGTGTTTCACCATCATATTTCCAATCGGTTTTAGCTCAGCTTTTGAGTGGTAGTTTCCTATTTTTGAACTGTTGGTTATTGTGTAGCAAATTTATCCATTTTTGTAATTTTGTTGATTTCTGTTGGCCCAAGATGTCATTAATTGATCAATAACAATTTCAGGCATTATCTAGTTTGGTGGTACTGCCTTGGCTTTGGCTTCTCTTTTTACATGATCAGGCTGTCGTGATAGGGCATCTCCTGTATTAATTTTGATCCTGGGACATGCTCCAGACATGTCATATTCCATGATCTCCTGCCACCATCGAGACTGTCTAGCAGTCATCAGCTGTGGTGATCTTTCAAAAGATGCTTCCATGTCTCCAAATGCCTTCTTTGTTGCCAATAACTCGCAATTGTAGACCTGGTATCTCTGTTCTGTGTCCGATATTGATGACTCATATACCCGCATGGGTGTAATCTCCATCAGACCCTAATTGTTTCAAACACTGCCCCTACTGCCCAATTTGACGCATCCTTCTTCCAGAGTAAAGGGTTTCAACATAGATCTTGGCATTACTAGAACCAGTCTTCTAAGAATTTTGCCTTTAGAGCATTGAAAGACCTCTGCATTCCTCATTCATGCAAACAGAACATTCTTCTTGGTCAATTCTGTGAGCGGAGCCACCACTTCTGCATAGTTCCAACAAACTTCCTGTAAAAATTTACAAATCCTAAGAAAGACTGAACTTGTTTGACGGTTTCAGTTCTGGCCATTTTGCAATTCCAGTAAGCTTTGCTGGATCCATCTTAATCTGCCCTTCGGCGATGATCTTCCCTAAGAAACCAACTTCTTTTGGCAATGAACTTGCATTTCTCTAGTTTAAGAAAAAGAATATTTCTCCTTGAGTCGCTGCAGGCTTTGAGTGCACTCCCTCATTTCTTTTTTCATACTTCCATAGATCAATATGTCGTCAATGTAGATCACTAACATCCCTCATTGATCAATCATTGTGTTTGAAATGTTGCTGGAGAGTTGCATAATCCAAAAAACATAACAGTGGGTTTGAAAAGTCCCCTGTTCATGATGAAGGCTGCTTTCCATTTGTCTCCTTCTTTGATTCATACATTGTTGTATCCCCAATGTAAATCCAGCTTTTGAAAAGTATTCGGCATCTCACAATTAAGCATGAGGTTGGTTACTAATGGTAAAGGATAGGCATTTTGTTTTGTCCAGCTGTTTGACATACTATAGTCCTGGCAGGTCTAAATATTCGCCTTTTCTCTTCTTTGGGACAAAGAAAAAGGTGACGCTTGTGAGGATTGGGATGGACGGATTATCCTTTAGCAAGTTGTTTGTCTAACCATTTGTCAAGGAGATTCTTGCTCTATGATTGACAATGGATATATTTTGCCAATTTTTGGTATGCTAAAGGGAAAATGTGGATGAATATTCACTGATGCACAGAGCAAACATGTTAGGATTGCAATCCTAGCCTCAAATTTGGTTTTGCCTTACAGTCATCTGGGATGACTTCTATACACATTATTAACAGGCCAGGGGCCTTTAGGGACACTATGGACCACCAATGGTTGAGTCAGTGCATGGGCAGCACTCACCAGAGGGCAAGACAATGGTTGGAGGAACCATCCAATACTATATACGGAAGGATGGCCAGACTAGGAAGGTGGATCGCCACCTTGATGGCATCACACTTGGCATCGTGCATCAGGAGGATCAGCGCATCAAGCCATCATGCATTCAGATGAAGGCGCAAGACAGCACGCATGTCTATAAGGATTGTGATGGAATGCACAATGCCTTGAGGCATTGCCCCTTATGGTCAGGGTTAGAGCAATCCAGAGAAGGTCTATGAGTGGAGTCAGAGTGGCCACGCCCAACCATGCACTCACAAGAACAATAAGAGTGAGTCGAGTGGGGAGTCCAATGGGACAAGGGGTCACAAGGGGTCCTCATAGAGTAGTATATAAGTAGGTACATTGTAGCTGGAGTCTCCCCAGACTTCAGATAGTTTTCATCTACCCCAATACTATCTCGTTCTTGTCTCCTTTCTACTCTCTGGCCAGCAGACAGGCCTGTGGGCCCGCTAGGGGGATATAGGGTTGTGGTTGTGGGGCATGAGCTCATAACATAGTCTGAAGTCTCTACTACCACACTCCTTGTCATTGTCATCAACAGTGTCAAGCACACCTTGCTCATCATCACCTGTGACATCAACAAAAAATTCATCAAACTATCGTCTGACCTCATACACACTCTGTTGGTGTGGCTATGAGCAGCCTTGAGGATTGCCTTTGACTCCACCAGCAGATAGACTTGCTTAACCATTGTTAAGTGACTACTACCATT
Source organism: Amanita pallidorosea (assembly GCA_023014475.1). Classification (NCBI taxonomy): domain Eukaryota; kingdom Fungi; phylum Basidiomycota; class Agaricomycetes; order Agaricales; family Amanitaceae; genus Amanita; species Amanita pallidorosea. Next base: position 409,511 of record JAEBUS010000037.1, read on the forward strand.
ATGTTACTGGCAACAAAACTGTATTAGACAAGAACTAGGGTGAGCTGTAGTCGACCAGGCAGGGTCTTGCAGGCACTAGTACTAGTACAGCAGAAAAGGCGGTGGAACCATTGAAGACAACCCTTTGGCATGTCGTGTATTAAGGCATACAGGTTCTGAATACCAATTACGTATTGGATCTATTGATCTGAGCACAAGGACACCCTAGTGAAGTGCTGGGCACCATGTCATTAGGTCAGTTGATGGAATTAAACCAAAGATCCAAGTGTGGGTGTGTTATTGACCACATTGGAGTGTGTCCACATATGAAGGTGTGGATACCAATGAAAAGGCGACGCCCCTCCTTCCTTAGGGGGGTATGATTGATCTTACAATGGCCATGAGGAAGAGGTTAATTGCTGGTGGGACGCCCAGGATTAATTGAAAAAAGTATCAATGGTGGATGCTGACTGCCTTACCAAATGGGTAGTTCATATCATCACACTCATCATGGAAAGATGGAGGCCATAAAAAAACATCAGGTTGACGATCTAAACACATTATAGGTTGTAACAGTTTCCATCTTATGTCCATCATCAACAAGCAAGGTATGGTATTGTTTTTAATCTGCTTCCTATGCTCATACATACCATTACATTAGCTGATTTTCACATGTCACTTTTACTATCATTAGCTTTGCACTTGCCAAAGGAAAACCAGAATGCAAACGACCAAGCCAGGGTCTTCAACTTCTGTTTGTCATTGTCATTATGTCCTCCATTCAATGTTCACATGGGACACCTATTGATGTGCAAATTTGAGTTTTCAGTCCCACAACTGATCCACATATTCATCCTGACAACACTGGTGTTTGTTATTGGAGTGCATGCATGGAAAAAAAAAAAACACCCAGGGGCTTTCCCCCTTATTTAAATCTTTTGGGCCCCAAATTTTTTCCTTATTGATGCAGACCATATGATCATGATGCCTGGTGATCCTACAAGTGAAGATTATGATGAAAAAATGCCCAGCTTTTGTTTTCCTATTGTCAATGCCATTGGTCATGTCTTAAACTCTGATCAGCACACATACAAAAATCCCACTGAGGTGGAAGTGAATGTTTCTGTTTCCAATTATGTATGAGGTCAGATTCAACCAGTTCAATGTCCCTGTCCCATCTGATTTCTCATCTGATGAAAAGATTCTTTTCGGATTCCACTTCTCCCCATTGGAGAAACACTCCTAAACCATGGAAAAGAGGCAAAGTGATTGTCTCACTGTGGAGATGTGAGTGCAGAATATTTGTGTTTCTTTGATTTTGTTGTCTGCTCTTTTGAGGATGTTTGGTCTTGCCCAAGGTCCAAGCTGAGGTTGAGGGTGATTGTCTCAAGACTGATACAAAGATCATTGGAAGTGGTAATGGAATGACACATGCCTTGAAACTGAATGCATGATTTTTCTCATCTCATTCATGATCACTATTTCTTAGCTTGCCAAAAGATACAACCTCCATGCTTCTTCTTCCAAGGTCACTTTTGACACTGAAGAAGTCAAATTTGACAAAGAAAGGGATGCACCATTGAAAGACACAAGCAAGAAAGGACCCAGAAAGTGACTCAACAAAAATGAGCACAAACCAACTGTATGTAATCATAATCCTAGTAAATTCCTATCACATCATCAACATCATTAAAATGTGGATTAAGATCTTCTGATTGGTTCATTCATCACATTTTGTGCTCTCACTTGCTATGGGCTGAGGAACAAAAAGACAAAAGACATGTTTGTTGTTATTGTTTCCTTCCTCTTCTCACTGGCAAATGATCAGGGTTTTGAAGTGGACTGAAAGGATCTAAAAAGGAAATGATTGCATTGCTTCCTTGTCTTCCCCCTGAATATGATGTCTTCATTAATGACAACAACATTTCTCTTTGCATCTTTGGAAATGACACACCCTTTTCCTACTATTATTGGTGGTCCACATTTTGTCACCATAGAAGGGAAAATCTATCATCACATTAGACCCAACCATCACAATTCCAACATTCAATGGATATTACATGATGCATTCATGAATGACAGAGCACCCCATCAAGATTGGTTTGCAACATTACCTGAGACATGGATTAACAATGTCAAAGCTGTGCTCCTCCACCTCAACCCCTTCATTCATTCTCTTATTGCCCTTGCTCAAATCACACCCGTATTCCACAAGTGATCATTTCTGATTCTCATGTTAGTGAAATCACAGCCATGATATCATATGAAAACACCACTTCCCATGTCAGAGATTTCAACCTTACAAAGACAATGTCCTAATATCTCATTCACAGATATCTCCTTGTCATTGTTTGTCCAAACTCACATTCTTCTGACAAGATATGTACCACAAGTCAGTTATGGGAACTGCTCAGTTATTGTTAGGATCGCAATCCTAGCCCCTCAAATTCAGTTTTACTCTACAGTCATCTGGGATGACTGCTACATGCTTTACAACAGGCCAGGGGCCTTATAGGATACAAGGGGACACCAATGGTTGAGTCAGTGCTCACCAGAGGATGAGAGGCATAGCCCCTTATGGACAGGGATCTAGAGCAGTCTGGACAAGGTCTATGAGTGGAGTCATAGCAGCTGCACCCATATGTGCAGCAACTGCAGCAGTGCCCAACCACATGCTCACAAGAACAATAAGAGTGAGTCAGAGTGGGGGAGTGCCAATGGGTCAAGGAGTCACAAGGGGTCCTCATAGAGTAGTATATAAGTAGGTAACTTGTGGCTGGAGTCTCCCCAGACTTCAGATAGTTTCTCTCTGCCCCAATCTATCTAGTTTTGTCTCCTTTCTACTCTCTGGCCAGTGATGAGGCCTGTGGGCCCCTTAGGGGGATGTTAGGGTTGTGTTCATGGGGTGTGAGCTCATAACAGTTATCCTTTACTCTTCCCTCATGAAATGTTGGGATGGGATATCACATCTGATACCACATTTCAATCCACCTTCAGTGACTCACAAATGGATGAAATGACCACTCAAATGTGGTATTATTGAATCAGATTGCCACATGAACCATGCTTTCAAATCTTTGGCCATCTAGCCTGTGAATACATTGTTGACATGTTTTCATGAGATCTTGAATGCAGACTCACTTATATTCACAAAAATCAACATCATCTTAAATCAGAGGATGAGCTGCTAATGAACACACAAGAACTGGAAGACACTGAAGATATCTATCTTCCATCATCTTTCCTAGGATCTTGGCATTGGACCTCTGAACAAATTGCAGACTCCTTGGCCATTGCTACAAAGTACAGACCACCAACATTCTTCATCACCATGTATCAGGACTACCCTCGCCATGACGGCTTAGGGCCCCAACAATAGACTTAGGAGTAGAGAAGATGAGAGTAGGGATGAAACCCGAGAGAACTCAACTGAGGACTCTGGGTGCTACTTTGCTCAGTTTATATACTACAAAGGTGGTCTGTGCACCACTCTAATAATAGTAGCTATGCTGAGTAAGTATGAGTAAAAGAGATAACATAATCGGCCCCCGTTGCTGCGCATTGGTAAGCCTGAGTCATGGTCCATGAGTCATTGGTCCGGTAGTCCGTAATCTAATCTAATCGTTATCTAATCTAATCTAATCTTAGCGCTGACTAGATAAGATAGACGCCAACCTGACTAAGATTTTGGCTACAGCTATTGTAAAATACAAGAAAAAGAATAAAAATGTCTTAGAGATTTTGACCGTTGAGAACAGGTCATGACACCATGACATGTAACCCTAGTTGGCCTGAGATTACTAATCAGTTATTACCAGGCCAAGACTTCTCTGACATTCCAATGATAGTTGCCCAAGTTTTCAAACAAAAAGTAACATCCCTCATCAACACATTAAAGAATATGTTCCCAGCAATAGGAAAGCCAACATACTTCATTCATGTCATTGATCAAATATCCTCGGGAAAACTTGACTCCAAATTATATATCAACCATGTCATATGTGCAGAAATCCCAGACCAGGAAGATGACACTACACTTGTATGACAATTCATGTTTCACAACCATCCCTCTTTCCATCAACCTGCATCCGAATGTTGTCAGACTGAGAATCCTGATGGCACTCATTCCTGTTGTTTTCATTACCCTCAATCATTGCAACCAGAAACTGTTACGGACAATGCCCTCATTGTGGTTTGTTCTAAGTCAACAGCAACAAGCAGAGTCTTGGTCTACTCCCAGCCACTGGACAAAGAGTTTGGATGCTAAGTCAAACAATGACAAAGGTCTTGAGAGTGAAGAGAGAGAGAGCGTTGGAGTCAAGTGAGGTTGAGAGCAAAACTCGTCTAAGTTGGAACTGAGGTTACTCTATGATACATGGGTCTTACATATGTTTAGAAAACAAAGGAGACTGTAAAAGGAACAAGGCTGTAGCTACCTTAGAAAGGAAATATGAAAGTAACTACAAGAGGAGATAGTGTCCAAAGCTGTACAATGTGCAGTAATGATGAGTATGAAACGGTCCGCTGAGACAAGGAGATGAAACGAAAAGAGAACTGTAACAGAAACCCTGACAGTCAGGTCCTGTATTGCCAAAGAAAGATGGGTGATGAAATGATTGTTCCTTATTGTCTACCCCTTTTACATGCCTTTCATTGCCACATTAATGTCAAAGTGGCAGGGTCCTAATATGAACATAGGACCTGACTATGCAAAGTATCACATTTCTGATCAGCATGACATTCACATCAATGAAATTTATCAGGCAGATATCTCTCTGCTGGTGAAGCAATCTGGTGTATCCTTGGTTATCACATCACATCTAAGGAACCTGCTGTCACTTGCTTACATGTTCATCTATCTGGCTCTTTTCATTTCCAAAGATATGCTCATAGGCATGACACAACAAAGACTATGTCAAGCTTGGAACATTACTTCTCCAGACCTCATGGAACATTCCAATATCATGGAATGACTCAATCATTTGATGACCTCCTGTATGCAGATTATTTTGCTATTTTTCAACTGCAAACCATACAGGAAGACAAAGATGATGATGAATGGTACTTCATAGAACATCCCATCATCAACAACTGTGCACCAATGCAAGTCAGTCTACATTCACACCCACATAGTCACTTGACCCATTTATCCACATTACAACATTCTCATGGAGAAGTATTCTATCTAAGTTCCATCCTACAAATACAATCTGCCCATAACTTTGTCAATCCTTGATGTTATCATAGCAAAACATTCACAACTTATCAAGCATTGGAAATGGGCATTTTTGCAATTGATTGAGAGGGGAATTATGCATTAAATGAAGCCATCAACAACTTATGGACCCCACATGAACTCCAAATCCTCTTTGTTCATTTGCTAACAAACAACTGTCTGCAAACACCTCTGGACACATGGGAGGGAAATCAAGAAATCTTATGCTGAAATCATGTGTTACAAACACAAGGATCACAGACAATGGGCACCCAATTGGCTCCACAACATTACTTGAAGAATATGGAAAAGCACTTTCAGACTACATCAGCAAACTTGGGGGCTCTCTGCAGAGGCCTCTGCAGCACTGTGGAGGTACCACAGAGCCCACAGGACCTGGAGATAAGGTATATGTTCTGTGCAGTCCAAGTAAATAACTGTTCCAACAAGNACTGCAAGGTCTCTGCAGAATTACTGCAGGCCACTACAGGTCACTGCAGGTCACTGCAGGTCTCTGCAGAATTACTGCAGGCCACTGCAGGTCACTGCAGATCACTGTGGATTCACTGCAGGTCTCTGCAGAATTACTGCAGGCCACTACAGGTCTCTGCAAGTCACTGCAAGTCACTGCAGGTCTCTGCAGAATTACTGCAGGTCACTGCAGGTCTGTGCAGAATTACTGCAGGCCACTGCAGGTCTCTGCAGAATTACTGCAGGTCACTGTAGAATTACTGCAGGTCTCTGCAGAATTACTGCAGGCCACTACAGGTCTCTGCAGGTCTCTGCAGAATTACTGCAGGCCACTGCAGGTCACTGCAGATCACTATGGATTCACTGCAGGTCTCTGCAGAATTACTGAAGGCCACTACAGGTCACTGCAAGTCTCTGCAAGTCTCTGCAGGTCTCTGCAGGTCTCTGCAGAATTACTGCAGGCCACTGCAGGTCACTGCAGATCACTGTGGATTCACTGCAGGTCTCTGCAGATTTACTGCAGGTCACTGTGGATTCACTGCAGGTCTCTGCAGAATTACTGCAGGCCACTGCAGGTCACTGCAGATCACTGTGGATTCACTGCAGGTCTCTGCAGGTCTCTGCAGAATTACTGCAGGCCACTGCAGATCACTGCAGATCACTGTGGATTCACTGCAGGTCTCTGCAGAATTACTGCAGATCACTGTGAATTCACTGCAGCCCACTACAGGTCACTGCAGGTCTCTACAGAATTACTGCAGGCCACTGCAGGTCACTGCAGAATTACTGCAGATCACTGTGGATTCACTGCAGATTGCTGTGGATTAACTGCAGGTCACTACAGGTCACTGCAAAATTACTGCAGGCCACTGCAGGCCACTGCAGGTTACCGCAGAATTACTGCAGATCACTGTGGATTCACTGCAGGTCACTGCAGGTCACTGCAGAATTGCTGCAGAATTACTGCAGATCACTGTGGATTCACTGCAGGTCACTGCAGGTCTCTGCAGAATTACTGCAGATCACTGTGGATTCACTGCAGGTCACTGCAGGTCTCTGCAGAATTACTGCAGATCACTGTGGATTCACTGCAGGTCTCTGCAGGTCTCTGCAGAATTGCTGCAGAATTACTGCAGATCACTGTGGATTCACCGCAGGTCTCTGCAGGTCTCTGCAGAATTACTGCAGAATTACTGCAGATCACTGTGGATTTACTGCAGGTCTCTGCAGGTCTCTGCAGAATCACTGTGGATTCACTGCAGGTCTCTGCAGGTCTCTGCAGGCTTGCTGCAGAATCACTGCAGGTTCACTGCAGGTCACTGTGGATTCACTGTCAGCACTGTCAGTACTGTGGCACTGTGGGCACTGCAGCTGTCTGCAAACATTCTGCCAATTCACTGCCAGGTTACTACAAAATCACTGCAGATTCACTGTGGGCACTGTGGGCACTGCAGTTTCTGCAAACATTCTACTTGAAGTCTGTGACTTGTCTGCCAGTCCTGCAACACTGTGGGCACTGTGGGGAAACCCCAAGTTTGCTGATGCTGAGCAGCAATGTAATGCTGAGCCTACAGAACAGCCCAGCGAGGCTGAACAATTGCGGTGGCAGTTGAAGGAATTGAAAAATAAGTACAGGGAGGCCAAGAAAAGGCAACCCTTGCCAAAATCCTCAAACTGTCACGCAACTGAGCCAGCCACACGGCACTCAACGGAACCATTGTCAGCCAAATTTGAGTATAATATACAGAGGGCCACTAGATACCATGGACTAAATGTACAAAGGATACGAGGTCGTTCAGACAGGTCCACCCAATACACAGAGCGCCATCAGCGCAGGGACCCACTCCAACCCAGTAATCAGAGAGCTCCAAAAAGCATGCTCAGCCAAGCCTTCAAAGGTTTGGGTGGCCCCGCTCAACGTAAGTGTCATGACCTGTTCTTAACGGTCAAAATCTCTAAGACATTTTTATTCTTTTCTTGTATTTTACAATAGCTGTAGCCAAACATCTTAGTCAGGTTGGCGTCTATCTTATCTAGTCAGCGCTAAGATTAGATTAGATTAGATAACGATTAGATTAGATTACGGACTACCGGACCGATGACTCATGGACTATGACTCAGGCTTACCAATGCGCAGCAGCAGGGCCAATTATGTTATATCTTTTACTCATACTTACTCAGCATAGCTACTATTATTAGAGTGGTGCACAGACCACCCTTGTAGTATATAAACTGAGCAAGATAGCACCAGAGTCCTCAGTCGAGTTCTCTCGGGTTTCCTTCTACCCTCATCTCCTCTCACTCATAAGTCTATTGTTGGGGCCCTAAGCCGTCACGGCAAGGGTAGTCCTGATAGTAAGGGTGATGAATCCCCTTCAAAACAAAAGAAACTAAATTCTGCTAGCTCTGAGAGCAATAGCAGTGAAAACAGACCAGGAGGTTCTGAGAGTCCTAGTGATGGCACCATGTCTGAACCAGATTCGACAACAGATAGCTCACCTACAAGTGAAACCTCTCATTGACACAGGTCCCGTCATTGCCACCATTGCCGCTCCTGGCACAAAAGCTATAAGAAGCCGATAATAGCCCCTAGCCCACCGGAAAAGTACGATGGTACGCCGGATGTGGTAAAATTTTATAAATTCCTGACAGAGGGACAAACCTTTCTGCGTGAAGGAAAGGTTAAACGTAGTGCTCAGGTAGCCAAATTAGCAATCTACTTAACTGACAAAGCACAAAAGTTCTACACTTCCGAGGTGATCTATGACCTGGAAGCCTGGGATACGAACAGGTTCTTCACGGAACTGTTCAATTACTGCTTCCCAGCAGATTTTCGTCTGATACAACAAAAAATTTCGATAACATTTGCCAGGGACACTGGAAGTTTGTGAGTTCACCGCAGAGCTGAAACTCCTTTCCTGAGTAATAGGACATGTCTCGGAACGAGAGGAGGTCCACAAGCTGTGGAAAGGTTTGAATAAGTCATTACAACAGGCACTTTGGATCGAGCACCTAGATCCTGAGTCATCAAGCTGGGAGAGGTGCTTGAGACTGCCAAACATCATGAACAAGCACTCAATTTGGGGAATGAGCCCCAACCAAAATGCGAGTAATAAAAACAGCAGGGCCGAGGCGCTGCGCAGCCATTCTCTTAAAGACAGAACCAACCCCGTCCAAATGAAAGGAACGGGCAGATGCCCACTAGTGGTCATTCTTCCAACCACAATCGGGGAGAAATAATAGGCAAGGGCATGGAAATTGCACTAAGCCAGAGAGACGTCAACTGTCTGAACAGGATCAGGAGATGTACTGTGCTGAAGGCCGTTGTTTCGAATGTGGGGAAATGGGTCACCTTGCCTGCAACTGTCCAAAGGCCTGATCATTGAGTCTGGGATCGGGAAGTAAGGCGCCCGCAATGAAAACAAACCATAACCTGGAGTTAACCCAGATTGACCATTCCAGACCAGGACCGTCCATGCTGCCAGAGGACCAGCCCATTACAGATGGCAATGAGTCCCAGATGGGGTCTGTGGCAATGATGTTAGATCTCTGGAGTATGCACTTAGAAAATGATGCTCACATTGATGTTGTGGAGGAGCCAGAATGGCTAACCGATCTGACTAATGTCCCGGAAAACCCATCCACACCAGACAGCCTGCCTGACTTAATCTCCATTTCAAGAGACTCTGAGGATGGGAATAGAGCAGTCTCACCCGTTATGAGGGACCAATTCCCAGCAGAATTCCCTATGTGAGTCATTGTTGGGGAGCCACGGGGTGGCTTTGAACCCTTAGGGGACCCAGTACTATGGAAGATAATCTACCTCCTTGAGGTAGCACATCCATTCCCGGGAGATCCACCTGATGAGAAGCACTGGCTTCGTCATTTCTACTGTTATAGGAACCAAAAGAAGGATTATATAATAGGTGATTGATGGTGAATGAACGGGGCTTACTGTTGAAAATGACTGTCCACCAGCCGATGTTTTTTATTGGCCGATGGATGGCAGAAAAAAAGCCGCCCATAGAGGCAGGGACCAGCAGACTTGGCACGGCTCTCATGGTACATCCAATGGGCAATGATGAAGTCTACACAGAGAATGCATGTTCCATATTGGAGACTGGCCAGAAATGGTATCAGGCTGTACTATCTGGTTGGGTTAGGTACCCACACCGCTTTTCTTATCGTTGATCAGAGGATGGTAAGGACTTCTATATTATAGATAACGCGTTTTCTCAGTGAGGCTTGTATATCATCCGAAGTGTTAAGGAACCCACTTACCAACATTCATCGTTGTTCATTAAAAAATCTTCTATCCGTCGATGAGTGGGTGTTTCATATCCAAGATGGCCAGGAGGACCCTCCCAATGATCTAGGGGACTTTGGTCTTAGATGGCTATTTGGAAATACAGATGAGGAGAACCTCACAGATAAAACTTCCAGCTACCCTCCCAGCAAGGACGAAGTGGGAGCAATTGTTGCTTAACAGAGATCCGGAGGCGCAAGTCCTGCCAAAGAACTTTGTGCAGGAGCTCTTTGCAGTTGAAGTGGCGTCATCAAAAAATTAAACCTGGGGATTTTTGTCAGTAGAACGCAATGCTGCAGTTGTAAAAGACCCAGCTGCACAGTTGCCGAACCTCTCCGGATTATAGTCCACATACAGGAAACCCTGCACGTACATTGATAGACTCGGGATCCCTAGGCAACTTTATGTCCAGTACGTTGGTTGACCAACTGAAGCTTGAAAAAAGGGAACTTCCCTCCCCAGTCGGTGTTCAGCTGGTGGTCCAGGGGTCTTAAACATGTGTAAACTACGGTGTTATGGTGCTGTTCAAGTACCAGGGCATTAAAACGAGAAGATATTTTGATGTGATCAACTTATCTCATTATGATTTGATCTTGGGGACCCTGTGGCTTTACCAACACCAGGTCTCAATTGGCTTGAACCCACCGCAAGTTGTCATAGGCAGTAACAACCCGTTGGCATTACAAGGAAAGGGCATGTTCACACTGGCCTCTCGAGCAGTCCAGTTGGTTGAAGCTGAAGAAGATAAAGCGCGTTAATGAGCTTCTATGTCCCCGGGCAGGAGAACACGGGGAAAGTTGTAGAAATAGGGGCAGGCGCTCCTAGGGTAAATAGGGAGTCCGGGAAGTGGATACGAGGCAATGTGGGCAAATCCTGGCCAGTTTCCGAGTTTTTGTGTACAAGTCCGAACTGCGAGGGGCGAAGCGACAGTAATGCAGAAATTGGGATCAACGTACAGCGTCCGCAGAAATGAAATCCGGCGGCGGTCGGGGGCGATGGTGTGGATTATGGTAATCGGTTCCCGGATGTCGGATTGGCAATTCCGGAGGAATGGGCACTGGAACGAGACGCAGAGACTGAGGTTCTCGATGAGAGCGATTCGTAACATAGATACAGAGTTGTATAACGGAGTCTGATTCCGAAGCAAGACGGGAGATACACGGGGTATGTTTTTTACACTATGTTCTACAAGGGTATTTATAGGTCTGTGCATGTCTGTTCTTTTCTGTTCGCAATAAAACTTGTACGATACTGAGATACGAGCCTACTATACCAAATGCGTGTATTTACGATAACCATTTCCTTTGCGCTTCCTGTTTCAAGGCTGGTTTGCCACTGAGGAGTTGAGTGCGCGATTGAGTTGTTTAGTGTGGCGCAGGGTCCAATGGTGCTATGGGTTACGTGGTGAAAACTTCCTTGACTTGCTATCTGATGGAGCTAAGAGACAATCAGTTTGTGTATGCTTATTCCTTAATGCGTTAGTTGCTCGGCTACCGGTGCTGCGGCTTCTTATTGTTGACCACTAGCAGTTTCGGTGTGTTTGGCGCTTGGACTTGTTGTTTCTTTTTGTCCTGCGGGTCTCGGCTTCAGTGTTCGGACGATTGGCTGTTCTTTCCGTCGGTTGATCGCGCCTTTCTCGACATTTCCACATTTCGGTTTCTCAGGCATTTTCCGGATGTCCGTGCGCTAGTCTCGGCTTTTGTGTCTGGCGCTTGGCTTTACTCGGTCTGATTTGGAATGCGTCGGTCTCTGCTTGAGTTATGCGTTTTGACAAGTGTTGGGTCTCAGGCAGCTGCCGGCCTTGCGGTAGACTTTGTACATAGCACCAAGGCTAGTAGCAATGGTCTCCGCCTTGGTCACAGACCATGCTCATCATCTCCCCTCCACTTGAAAATCTGACTGTCCTCAGTCAGCTACTCTCCGTTATGCGTCTGAGACTATGCGGTATTGTGGGGGAGCTTATACGTTGATTCCAGTGGGTGACTTTCTTTGGGTGATGTACTTTTTATAGTCTGAGTTCTTTGCTGTGCATCGGCTTCACTTTCCAGTACTGGGGCTTCCATCCCTGGCAGCCCTTGTTGACTGGTATTTGTTTCTGTCGTGTTTCGCATGCTTCTAGTTGCGTGGGAACGTGGCGTCTTGCTTTAAGGGTGCGGGCTTTTGCTTCCTCCTCTCTTTCTCCTCAATGTCGTCTTCCACTAATCAAACTGCCGCTCGTCTTGCTCAACTTCAAGTGTGACAGCAGGCGCGCAAACGCGAACTTGAGGACCAGGCTCGGGAGCAGGCTGCTTGGGAACTCCGTGAGCGTGAGGAGGCCAAGGCCGATGTGAGAGCAATTGCGGAGCTGGAGGTTCAGCTGGAACAGGAAGAATTGGCGCAGCGGCTAGCGTTGGATCGGGCTGAACTTGAGCAGTCTTGTCTTCATAGGGAGGAATCTCTGGCTTGGAAGACCGCTGGAACTATCTGCAAAATCGGACAAGATGGGCACCAGGCTCGGGAAAAAGCGGCATTGAAAGTGAAAGGTAAGCGATCCGGTTAGGCGATCTGTTGCTGCTAAATCATTTTCATAGCAATGTCCAGTATCCGGCGTCCTCTGGACACAAAGACTGATGACGGCGAAGATTTTGACGACGACGAGGAGGAAGGCGAGGTTTCTTATAACGCTGGGGAGTTGCGGCACAGGTTGGCTATGGTCAGCTTGATGAAGCAGATGCGGGTCGACGAAGGTGACAATTTGGGTTCCGCTAAGCAGTCCAAGTCCACTACTCCGGGCGAGGCGGAGTTGGCTTGCACTCGGTAAGTCGGCTCGTCTATTTTTCTTTTCGTGTCTGCTGATAAGCTTCGGCTTTGCAGGTGTTCAGACAATGGTATCCCTTGCCTTGTTTCTTCTGCGTGTGGGGCCTGTGATTGGTGCTGGGCCAGTAAATTAAAGTGCAATCTGAGTCGTGGGTGAAAACCAAAAGTTGCCAAGGGTGTTCCGGTCAAGTTGAGCGATAGTGAGGAAGCGGACGTTCCGGATTTCACTGCTCCGGGGCTGGAGTCCAAACCGAAGGCTCATTGGAGCTGTACTGTCACGGCTGTTTCTTCCTCGGAGTTGTTAATGAAGAAGCTAGTTGATTTGCAGGAGGAGTCTCTCCAGGCTCAATATTGCTCTCAGGCGGCTGCAGAATATCATTATCGACAAACTGAGAGCATGCTTTCGGAACTTTGTCGGCTCCTGCAGTGGCTCGACGATACTTTTCTCTTGTTTTTCCGAGATTTTCGTGCGGCAGCCTTTGCTAACCTTAGGGTCCCGCAACCTCTTTTGGACTCTCCAGTCGTGGGCGGTTCGGGTGGCGTTGTGGTTTTGGGCTTGGAACTCGGTGACGGACGCAGGTCAGTTGGCGCTGGTGTAGAAACTTCGGGTGCAGATGTTGGTGATGGACGATTAGTGGACGCGGTTTCAGTTGCTGTGGTCCCAGCTGATGACGACGTCAAAATGCCAGATTGCAGTTGATCTGTAGGGTCCCCACTCTTTCTTAAAAATGTTTTCTGTTTTTGTGTGTTTGTCAGCTTTGAAAAATAATTATGCGGGTTTTGTGTGCGTCCTTTGGCTGTGTGACTGCGGAAAATATCTATGGTAGAAATTGTATGGATAAAAATAAAAGAAGTTGAGTCGACTTTCCGGCTTGCGTCTGTAAATTTTATCTATAAATTCATGGTGTATTCCTTGTTGAAAGAAAGAAAGAAAGAAAGATGAAAACAAGAAATAGTAACAAAATTTAAAGAAAAACGCCTCTAGGATTATTTGGCGATGGACGGTACAAGTAAAAGGGTCTTGTTATCATTCTAAGTGCTTTCATTTTGTTCGGGGTTGGTTTCGGCTGTTGTTTCTGTTACCGTATGCCGGTCGGGCCTGTTGGCTCTGTCGGGTTCTTCATCCGGAATTCTACTGTCGTCGTCTCCCTGTGCATCCGATTGTATCATTTTTTGTATATGTTCTTCATTGGCATCTAAGAGTTCTTGTGGTACCAAAACTTGTTTTCTGGCAAAATATGGGATTACTCGGAATGCTGCCATTGGCCTGTCGATTACTGTTCTGTTGAGTTCCACGACAATGTATGCTCCTCCGGCATTGCGTGCTAAGACTATGTATGGTCCAATGTACCGCGGTCACATCTTTCGGTTGAGTGACTTTTCAATTGCCGTGTTCCGGACTAGTACCAGGGTGCAAAATCGAAGTGTCAGATTACCATCGGATGCTCGTGTTCAAATCTCCAAGCTGCGGCTATGCGGGCTTCGTATACTTTCTCCCGAAGGGCCTTGGTTTGCTCTCGGCATTTTGTAGCTCGGTTGTGTGTCGTGCGATCAACTCGGTAGTTGACATTAATGTGGTAGGTGGTGGTAGCAAGTATGTGGCTTCTGTTATGTCGAGTGGCAACAATGGCTGGGTTCTGGTAACTGTGAAATACGGGGACACACCCATCCTTCTTCGTGTAGTGATGCATTCAGACCAAAATACCAAATGTAGGGCCGCTGTTACGGACGATGCCCTCGTCGTGGTTCGTTCTAAGTCAACAGCGACAAGCAGAGTCTCGGTCCGCTCCCAGTCACTGGACAAAGAGTCTAGACGCTAAGTCAAACGATGACAAAGGTCTTGAGAACGATGAAGAAGAAGAGCGTCGAGTTCAAGCGAGGTTGAGAGCAAAACTCGTCTAAGTTGGAACTGAGGTTACTCTAGGATACATGGGGTTTATATATAGTTGGAGAACAAAGGAAACCGAAAAGGAATAAAGCTGTAGCTACTCGAGAAAGGAAATATGAAAGTAGTTACTAAAGGAGATAGCGTCCATGCTGTACACTGCGCAGTAATGATGATGATGAAACGGTTCACTGAGACACGAAGACGAAACGAAAAGAGAACTGTAACATTACCCCCTTCATATGCGAGAAGTCGCCGACTTCTACCATGAGTTCGTCCAGCCGTGGTCCTGTCGAGATTCCAGCCAACTGATAATATTACCGACGTCTTTGTCGGCAGTCTCCACTCGCCACTGTAAGCTTTGAATTGCTCGCTGTAACTGTTTTGCTTGGGCGAGCATTGCGTCCGTTCTTCATAAGTGAGGGTGTGCGGGTCGGTAGTGAGGGTGAGGGCGGTGATAAAATCAAGGGGTTCGGAAAACAAGTTGAAGTAGGTGACCAAGGTGGCGAGGTTGTCGCTGACGTTGTCAAGCATGGCGTTGCGGGGGCGAGTGACGACGGGCGGAATGGGTATAATGGGGACAGTTACGGTGTCAGCGAGTTCTGCCGGATGTTCGTGGAGCTCGGGGAGATCGGCAATTCGAAGTCATCGATGGTGATGGTGGTGTTGACAAAGACCTCGAGGGGGAGGTCGTGGGCGGCGGCGAGGAAGGGCGAGAGGACGGCGGCGGGTTCGACGTAGCAATGGCCACATGCTGTGACCAGGAGGGCAAAGGCGAAGGCAATGAGGTAGGCGATGGTAATGAAGAAAGCGGGCATGATTATGACAGATAATTTGGGAAATCCAGTACACTTTGAAGCGTCCTTTTATGTTCAATTGAACACCTCGTCATCATAATTGACAGTTAGGAGTTCTTCTTCCGAGAATTGATAGGAGGACATGGGCGCTCTGATGGTGGGAACGTATTCAAGTTCTCCATCAGATTCTTCTGATTCGCTTAATTCATTCCTGGTAGTGGTGGAAACCTCGTTCTCATGCTCGGTGTCAGTGATAGGGTCATTGCCTTGTGTAACAGCTTGTTCCGGTGCATTGGGATAACCGGGTTGTCAACAAATGCATTCAGGAAATCCAGGCTGTCCATTGCGTCGTCGAAATTGGCTTGTGCATTTGGGACGTGCCGATCAGCAACCCAGCGATATATTTCGATTTCTTTGCCGGCACGTTTTAACTGTTGAACAAAGACATATTTTTCGGTTCTTCCCTTTGAAGGGCCATCTCAGCGTGCACCTCGTATCTGTGATTCAAAGGTATGTTGGGTGATGGAAGGTATGATCTGGCTTCGGGATAATATGGCAATTCTTCAGGATCGAACGTAAGATCCATGTATTTTGGGAGGTAATGAAGGCGAGCATTAAATGGGAACTCTACATGTCCTTGTGGATGTTTTAAGTGTCCGGTGGTTAGTCTTGAGGCTCTAGGCGCAGTTTGTCGAACTGCTCGTGTCCGGATGATTTTAGAGAATCGTGGTAATCCTAACGGAGATGTTGGAGGGCGATAAATAGGAATTTTAATGATCCGTCCTCGAAATCTTTCGTAGAGTTTTGGAGAATATCGTCCTCGAGTAGAACAGTATTTCTTCGTGTATCGGATATTTTGTTTAAGGATTCGGCGGTTATGATAGCGAGACATGATTGTTTCACAGCTGTCTTCTCTGTTTATATGCTTGCAGAATATCCGCAGCGTTGCCTAAATTGCGTTCAGGTTCCCAGGAATTGTCATTCGGACCGTAATTTTTCCATTTAACCAAATACTGATATCCTGCCCCACGCTTCCGGTGTGCAAGAACCGCTTCAACTTCAAATTCTTCTTGTCCGTTTACGAGATCAGGAGGTGGGGCCGTGTAATTTGGTCCATGTGTTTCAGTCTCCCTATATGGCATAAGGAGTGACGTGTGAAAGACTGGATGAATGCGCCATTGTTTTGGGAGTTTAAGTTTATACGTTACTGGTCCTAATACTTGCTCAATGGGGAAGGGTCCTTCTCGTTTTGGCGCTAGCTTTCTGGACTGGTATGGAATGTTAAGGTTTCTGTTTTCGAGCCAAACTTTGTCTCCTATTTTGAATTTGATTGACTTGTCTCTGATTCGTCTAGCCACCATTTGTCTAGCTAATTCATGCGCAGCAAGCGCCTCTTCCCTAGCCTTTCGTAGTAACTGTAGTCGTTCTTCTGCTGCTGGTGTCGTCATTTTCTGCGCCGCAGTAGGTAGTGCAACAGGGTTTGTTCCATACATGAGTTGGAAAGGCGACGCTTTAACTGAGTCATGATGGCGGTTTTATGGGCAAATTCGGCGATTGGTAATAGTTGTTTCCAAGTGTGCGCTTCATTTGCACAGAATATTCGAAGATATACTTCTAATTCTTGATTAACTCGTTCTGTCTCTCCATCGGTTTGCGGATGATAGGCGGTACTCATTCTATGATCGATTCCTAGTGTTTTCCTGATTTCTTGGAAGACCTTGGCTGAGAATTGCGGTCCTCGATCAGAAATAAGTACATCTGGTAAACCAAAGCGCTTGAATATTTCGGAAATGTAGAGGTCTGCCGTCCCTAGTGCGTCGATGGTTTTCTTGCAAGGAGTAAGAATTACCCCCTTTGTAAGACCATGGTCCACCGTGACCAAAATTGAGTCAAACCCGTCGGAAATGGGAAGATCGGTAATAAAATCCAAGGTCACTTGTTGAAATGGTCGAGTCGCCTTCGATCCGATGGGTAGGAGGCTGGGGTATTGGGGTGAGTGTTCACCTTCATTTGCTGACATGTAGCGCAACCAGTGATCCATTCCTTGACGTGTTTATACATTCCTGGCCACCAGTAATCTCGTTGTAGCAATTCCATCGTTTTCAATCGTCCGGGATGTCCGGAAGTGGGTGATTCATGGATCGTTTTGATAATACTGGTGCGGAGTGTTCCAAGATCAGGGATATATGCTCTATCAATGTATCGAATGATGCCGTCGACAAATGCCCAATCCTGGAGTTTGGATTTAATAGGTGGAGCGCGTTGCGTTTCTATGACTTCAATGATGGTTTTTCCAAAACTGTCAAGTGATGTAGCGTCTCGGATTTTTCTGAGCAAGGTCTGTGGCAATAAGGCGAATGAACTTGTTATTGGTAACATGATAACATCGTCCAGTATGTCATCATCCTTCATATGATCAGGACGGCGAGATAATGCATCTGCTTCAAACATTTTCGTCCCTGGTACGTGCTCTATTTTCAGGTCAAATTCCGATAGCATCATAGACCAACGAGCTTGTCGAGTGTTAACCGTTGTGGAGTTCTATAGAACGAAAGGTTTTTGTGATCGCAATGGACTATAATTGGATGTGGAGATCCATGCAGCAAATGTCGCCATGCTTGTAATCCTTTAATAATAGCCAATAGTTCTCGGTCATAAATTTGGTAATTCTGTTCCGTCGCGGTTAAGGCGTGTGATATGAAGCCACAAGGATGAAGGGATCCGGAGGCGTCGGCTTGTTTCAATACTGCTCCGGTGGCCTTTTGGAAGCGTCCGTCTGGAGGATAAAGGCCTTGTAGGGTCTGGCATGCGTAGGACTGGCATTGACGAAAATTTTCTTTTTAATTCATCGAAAGCCGTCTGACAATCAAGCGTCCAATTGAAGGTTAAGCTTTCTTAGTTAAGTCCGTCAACGGTTTTGCTATAGCGGCAAAGTTGCCGATGAATCGTCTATAGAAATTTCCGAATCCGAGAAACGATCTAACTTGTTTGACCGTTGTGGGGGTTGGCCAGTCTCTGATACCGGCGAGTTTTACAGGGTCCATTTGAATATGACCGGGCGTAATGACCATACCCAGAAATTCGACTTCTTGGACGCAAAATTTGCACTTTTCTAACTTCAAAAATAGGTCTTTCTTCTGTAAACGTTCTAAGACTCTTTCGGTCCGTTTCTGTATTTCGTCTTTTGTCTTTCCACAGATCAAAATGTCGTCCATGTAGATAATGAGCCATCCTTCGTTAATCATGTCCTGAAAGTATTCATTCATCATGGTCTGGAACGTCGAGGGTGAATTGCAAAGGCCGAAGAACATTACTGTTGGTTCATACAACCCTCGGTTTGTAATGAAGGCCGCTTTCCATTCATCGCCTTCTTTAATTCGGACGTTGTTATATCCCCAACGCAAATCAAGTTTAGTGAAATAGTTTGCGCCTTCTAATTTCGTCATTAGGTCTGAGACTAGGGTAACGGATAGGCGTTTTTATCGTCCATTCGTTAAGGTAACGATAGTCCTGACAGGGTCTAAGGGCGCCGCTCTCTTTCTTTGAAACGAAGAAAAATGGTGATGCTTGTGGCGATTTGGATGGTCGAATGTACCCTTTATCTAATTGCTCTTTAATCCATTCATCGAGCGTAGATTGTTCTTTTAGTGATAGTGGGTAGATTTTGCTAACTTTTGGCGTAAATCCGGTTTTGAGTTCAATTGCATGGTCCCATGGTCGTGATGATGGGAAACGCTCCGATGCTTTTTTCTCAAAGATAGATTGCCAGGGAAGGTATTCAAGTGGTAAGACAGTCGGTGTCTCGTCGCGTTTTGCTTGGTGTTCAAATGCTTGTGACGCCGATGTTTTTACTCTTATCCAATATTCGTCTTCTCCCCACTGTTGAGTATCTAGCGCTATGCGCCAAATAGGTTTGTCATCTTTGAATCGTCGTCTATTTGGAGGTTTTCTTTCGCCAATCAATAGTCGGGTTAAGTTTTTCCAGCCATGGTATTCCAAAGATGATTTCTTGATCCCCTAAGTTTGTGATCCATAACCAATTATCATATGGTTTTCCATTGATAGAATAGGTAAGATGAGTTCGATGCGTGATCATGCCATTCTGGTTAATAGTTCCATCGGCGTTTTTGACTTTAATCGGTTGTTTTAGTTTTTCCTTTGGCCAATCTTTTGATATTCGTTCGTCAATGAAGTTTCCTTCTGCTCCACAATCAATGAGGGCGGATATTTCAGCGGGTTTATCGTTCGTTTGCACAGTAATTGAGATCCGTTTATCATTATTGGATTGTACGATTACAGAATCGAGTGCTAACTGTTCAACTTTATGGGAGGCGTCAACCGCTTTCTGGCGTCTCCTTCTTAAAAACCCTCTGTTTCTAGTTCTTGGAGGGTATTCTCGCGCTCCTCGTCTGGGAGTGCTTTCAGTAGTGCCCTAATGCGTTGGGCAGTTGATTCTTCTGAGGTCGTTTCCTCAATGGTCCTAATGGTGCGATTCTGCGGGGGAGGCGATTTGTTGGGCGTCGTCTGGGCGTTCCCTTTGTTTGGGCAATCCCTGGATATATGTCCCTGAGTTCCACATCGGAAACACTTGCCGGTTTTCCGATATTCCTCCTTTTGGGCATCTGAAAGGCGTCCAGTAGTTATGGCATTGACCCTTTTGTTCCTGACGCTGAGTTCCTCGAGTTTCGGTTAAATTTGAAGCGTCTCTCCGTGTTTCCTGATCCAGAGGATCGGTTCATCAGTTTCAGGGTTTCCCAAGCGTTGTGTAATCGTTCCGCAGCGTCATAGGCTGTTTCCATGTTGATAACTGCAGGGTTTTCAATGATTTTGCTGCGACTGATGCTGGGAGTCCTTTACAAAAATAAATCCGCTGCGCCATGAACCCTGTGATTCCGGTTGACTGAATAAGGGATCGGAACTTCTGGATATAAGTGGGGATATCAATATCTCCGCCCACTTTCACTTTATCTAGATCATTCAGGGTCCTGGCTGCGGTGTCCGATTCGCCCCAATCGGCTAAAAATCGCTTTTTGAAACTGTTGTAGCTATCCCAAGAGAGCGTCGTTCCTTCTTCCTTTTTCTTTCCTTTATCTGTAGCTGTTTCATCTAATTCTTCTCGGATATTGGATTTCCAATCGTCTAATTCCTCTCCTAAGTGTAGGAAAACGTATTTGATTTTCTTCTTGGCAGTGGTAAATCGTTCCTCATCTAGATCGAATGTGTCATCAAACGCATAGATGAAATGTTTCGCTTTGGATCGTTGTCCTTTGAATTTCTCAATGGAGATTCCCTTTATCCCTTTCGGGGATGTTTCCATTTCGTCTGCCATATTCTTCTTTGTTTCGGTTTCAGGTTCTTGTTTCGGTTCTGTTGCTTGTTTCGAGCTTTCCCCTTGTTTCGGCTCGTTGTCAAAATCTAGATCTAGTTCGATCTGTTGTTGTTCCTTGTATTCGTTCCACTTGGCAAGAGTAGATTCCTCAAGCGCGGAGAAGACTCCGTCGGTTAGATCTCAGCGTCTCGAAATTCGTGCCACCAAGTAAGTTCTGGCTCTTTGTTTGGTGGGAAGAATAATCGGCTATCTGATTTGTTTTCTTCGTTATACCAATTAATCCAGATCTCTGCTGGTAATTCTTCGTCAGGGTTTCCTTCTCTATATTCTCCTTCGAAGAAACTTTCTGGGACTCGCTGGTTCTTTCTCTTGTGGTTGAAACGTAGTACCACCCTTCGTTTGTTGTAGAAGATAGACTTCCCTTCGTCCAAGGTAGTACTTTTGCCTATAACGAGCGGAGTCGTTTGGCGGTCTGATCTGGGAGGTTCGGGTCTCAATGGTGTCTGGCTTAGTGACGAAGCACTGAGCGATTCCTGAGTTCCAACTTGTGTTACGGACGATGCCCTCGTCGTGGTTCGTTCTAAGTCAACAGCGACAAGCAGAGTCTCGGTCCGCTCCCAGTCACTGGACAAGAGTCTAGACGCTAAGTCAAACGATGACAAAGGTCTTGAGAACGATGAAGAAGAAGAGCGTCGAGTTCAAGCGAGGTTGAGAGCAAAACTCGTCTAAGTTGGAACTGAGGTTACTCTAGGATACATGGGGTTTATATATAGTTGGAGAACAAAGGAAACCGAAAAAGGAATAAAGCTGTAGCTACTCGAGAAAGGAAATATGAAAGTAGTTACTAAAGGAGATAGCGTCCATGCTGTACACTGCGCAGTAATGATGATGATGAAACGGTTCACTGAGACACGAAGACGAAACGAAAAGAGAACTGTAACAGCCGCGGCCCACTTTGATGCTTCCCCGTCACTAGCTTTGTACAGTGCCTGTCATACATCGTAGTGGCTTCATTCTACAATACCGTTTGTGCGAGAGTTGTATCCAGAAATCCATATGTGGTTGAGGTGGTACTTCTTTGCTAGATATTCACATGCTTGGATGATTGGTGCGCCATTGTCAGTGACTATTTCCACCAAACTTCCCCATCTACAGATCAAATCCTCAAACAACCAATCACCAACTGCGTTGGCTGTCTCGCGTTGGAGCGCTCAGTATTCCGGATAATGTGTGAGCGAACATCTGGCTTGGATAAGATACTTGTACTGATTCGATGGTGGCAGATGCATTGTGTCTATGTAGACTTTTGCAAATATTGGTGCGGGCATTGCGACAATGGGTGGAATCCGGAATTGTTCTAAGGTTCTTTCTTGGCATAGGTCACATGTCTTGATATACCATTTGATGTCTTCGTGCATGTGAGGCCACCAAAATCTTTCCGTAATTGCGCTTTGGGTTGCAAAGAACCCTCAGTGTCCGAGTTTGTCGTGTGTGCCGGACAGGATTTTTAAGCGTCCGTCCAGTCTTATTACAAGCTTATGTGCGCCGCCCCTGTCTTTCTGCCATAGCCTTCCTTTGGTAATGAAGAATCTCATACAATACTTTATGAACGTCGCGTATTCTGTGTCTGAAAGGTTCTCCGGGTGTTGGAGTGAATTGAGAAAGTGTTCCACTGTTCTTCCTCCTTCCTTGCGTGTTCCGATCGTTCTGGGAATGTTGCCTCATATGGCTGTCCTTCTCCTTCCTCTGTCGGCTCTCCTTCAGTGTTGGTTGCGTTCGCTATCATAAACATGCGTTGCTTTCTTTCTGTGAGGCTGGAGATGTCAAGTTGGAGTCTTCCGTTGTAATATGCATCGTCTTTTGGAGCTATGTTTCTTCGGGTTAGGCTGCTTGAAAAATGTTCGGCTTCTGTCGTCCATGGTGACTGGTTGATTTGATGCATGAATCCGTACAGGTTGTCTATCCAATCATCAAATTCCTCATCTTCATTGTCACTTTCATCGTCCGGCTGCTTTGGTCTCCTGGACAACCTGTTGGGCACATGTAGCCTTCCAGGCACGTGTACAAGCTGAAAATGGAATGTGAGTATTGTGAGGATCCATCGGTTTAGCGAGGCCAATGGCGCCAGGTCTGGGTTCTTAAGCATATCTTTGATATAACAGGCATCAACTTCAATTATGAGGTTTCTCACTCCTATGAGGTATAACCGTAGTTCCCATAGTGTGCGATAGAGTCCGTAAATTTCCAGTTTTGCCTGTGAGAAGTGCTCTTCGCACTCATTGAGGGTTATCAATCCGAATCTGCTGTAATATTGTATTGCTGGTCTGTCAAGGTCGCACTGACTGAGGAAGTATCCAATGGCGATATACGATGTGTCCACTGATAGGATCACTGATGCCCCATTGTCGTAATCTATGGGCTGGAGTGCGGGTGAGTTTAGTAGTGTGTCTTTCAGCTTCTCCTGCACTTCCATTTCCCTATCTCCGAAGGTGAATGGTACGTCCTTTTGGGTGAGGGCGACTAGTGGATTGGCAATTTTAGCGAAATCTTTTATGACGATTCTTGCCACCCCGATCGTTCCTAGGAATGCCCGGACTTCTGATAATGATTTACATGGTCCCCAGTTTTTTACTTTCGCCACTATCTTCTCATCCAGTACGTGTCCGTCGATCATACAACGGTGTCCGACTACTGTTATTTCAGGTGCGCATAAAATGAGCTTTTTGCCACTGAATGTTCCTCCTGCGTACTTCATGCGTTGAATGATCCGGTTCACATTCTGAAGGTGTTCCCATACAAAGTGTTGTATGCCAGGGTTTTTGGGTTGGGTTTTGTATGTGCCGTCCGCTGATTGGTATCGGGTTTTCGGACCTTTGACAGGTATGTCGTCGATGTATGGAATCGTGAAGTTGGGTATTTCTGGCTGTAGGATGTGTGTGATGTTGTTGTGGAATATGGGTACTGAATTGGTCCATCTGTCATGACCTGTTCTTAACGGTCGAAATCTCTAAGACATTTTTATTCTTTTTCTTGTATTTTACAATAGCTGTAGCCAAACATCTTAGTCAGGTTGGCGTCTATCTTATCTAGTCAGCGCTAAGATTAGATTAGATTAGATAACGATTAGATTAGATTACGGACTACCGGACCGATGACTCATGGACTATGACTCAGGCTTACCAATGCGCAGCAATGGGGGCCGATTATGTTATCTCTTTTACTCATACTTACTCAGCGTAGCTACTATTATTAGAGTGGTGCACAGACCACCCTTGTAGTATATAAACTGAGCAAGTAGCACCCAGAGTCCTCAGTCGAGTTCTCTCGGGTTTCCACTCTACCCTCACTCCTCTCCTCCTAAGTCTGCTGTTGGGGCCCTAAGACGTCACGTCAAGGGGTAGTCCTGATACCATCCCATGGGCAGTGTTACCAAACGCATTGCTCCGTATGGTGTTTGAAACATTGTAAGGTCCCTGCAGTTTTTGGATATTAAATGTTCATCATATCCGACGTACAGATCTAGCATTGCTCCGCAGGCTCTTCCAGCAAAGTTTTCCGTGAGGTCTTCAGGTATCGGTGTAACTCCGGAGTGCTGAATTGTGACTGCGTTTAATGGCTCTAGGGAATGTACTAAGCGCAACTTTCCATCTTTCTTGAGTACGCAGAACCACTGTGATTGATATGATGAGTTGGACGGTTCGTATACTCCAGCTGCAATCTTTGTTTTGATGATTTCGCAAACCTGCTTCTATATGCCGGGTGGAATTGGAATGTTCTTTTGAATCCACAGTTGGTGCAGTACTGTTGGCATATTCATGGGTGGAAAGTATTCGGTTTTGAAGCTTCCTCTCTCGTGTCGTCCCATGCGAAACCTTTTTCCTGTTTCATCATAACCCGTGCATCAGCTTGCGTTCCTCTGGTTGTAGAAAATCCCCTTCATGTGCTTTGTCGAGAGCCTTTTCCTTTCTTGCATATATTGTCCAGTTGGTACAAATTCTTCTGGTTGCGAGTTTAGCATTGGTAAGTCTTCCAGTGGATTTCCGGTAATATTCCATACTATCCAAAACTCTTTGGGCAGGGTGCTGATCACGGGTCGGGTTTTTTGGGCTACTGGTTTGTATTTTTTACCGAACGCTTGGTGGCGGGGCGGCGATCCATGGTCGGGTTGTTGTCAGCTTTTCTTCGTTGTTGTGGTGGTTAGGAATGCTTTCGTGATGTTGTCGCATTCTTCGGTTTTTACCTCTCCCAGACTTATGGCAGCCCCAAGATACAGTCTAGCCAGTGTTTCATTCGCATTTCTATGTACTGACAGTTCGGGTATTGACTGTGCAAGTGGGACTGCAGGTACAGGGGTAAATGCCTCTATCTGGATTGGTTCTTGCGCTTTGTCATCCATTGTGATTATACACGCGATCTCTCCTTGCTCCTTTGTCAATTCCTCGAGATCTTCCAAAAAACCTCCTTGTGCTTGCACTGGTTGTACTGCGGTGGTGTTCATCAGATTGTCGGGATTGTAGCGACAGCATTGCTATTCGGATCCCGGATTGTGATTGTCTGGTTTTCGTTCAAGAAGTCTTGTATTGTTGATTGTGTTAAAACGTCAAATGGTCGGCCAATGAGGATGTTGTATGCCGGGGATCGGACTACGTGGATCTGGAAATATAATATGATTCCGCCAATTTTGAGCGGAATGTTTTTGTGCGAGTCCGAGGGATTGGTCAACTTCTCCATTTGGCAGCCTCTAGATCTATTTTTATAGTGGGTGTATACACTATCCCTAGCGTGACTGACGGCTTCTGACATGCAAATTACCGAGCATCCGGATCTACAATGCAGTTGACTTTTGCTTTCCCATCTACGGTTGCGACTAGGGCCTAAGCACGTGTGCATCGTTTGCTACCCTAAGCTTGAGTCGTTGTCCTCCAGATTTGTTGAAAAAGATTTGCGCTACGTCAGACATGACTAGTACTTCCCGTTCTCGGTCCATATCTGGCGCACCGTCGTAGCCATAGAAGTCTATGTGCCACTGCTACTCGCTTTGGCTTGTGTTGCTCTCGAATTTCATCTGCATTTCTGGTGCCAAAGATATGATGTCGTCGAAGGTAAGCCAGTGACCGGACTGCTGAGTACCTTTTGCCACAGCTTCTCGGTTTTGTCTAGGTCCAGTGCTGCCACTTTTGGTTTGTTTCCGTCCAGCTTTGTCCCGTATGGTCGAGCGTGCAGTGGCTGGTAGGTGGCGTTCTGTGCTGCAGCAAACGGATGTAGTGGTTGCGTGTCAGTGACTCCGGGCGACTTGATCTCCTCTACTTCTTTTGCTTCGGCTTCCTTCCCTTTTTTCTCCTCCTTCTCCTGCCTACTTTTCTTTTCTTTCTCGATTGCGTATACCCAAGCAAGCAATTCCCTCTTTTCTTTTTCTAGCTCATCCTCCTCTCTGGCTCCTTCTTCAGCTTTTAACGTCATCGCTGGTTTGGCGGGTTTCGCGGCTGGTGCTCGGATTGAGTAGAACATTGCGGGCCTGGTGGCATTCTGTTTGTGCCACTCGTCGATTTTGTCCTTGAGCGTATCCCCCAGGAGGTAGTTTGATATGTACTGATCGTTCAGCAAAAGCAGCCTTCCTTCTGCGTTCCGTTTGGCTTTCCCATCCTTGATATATTGGTCTATTCCGGGGTATTGTGACATGTAGTGTCTCTGGTAAGGCCTCCTCCAGGACGTTTCGGGTTGTCACATAGCGTCTTTCAGTTCCCTGAACTGTTTGTCAATGTATCCATAGATGTCCTTGATTTTGATAGGTTTTTCCGGTGCTGGTGTGGTTGCGGATGCTGTATTACTGGTCAGATCTGCGGACAGCCTGCTGTAAAAACTGGACCCTTCGACAACATATTGCACTGCTGCTAGTGTTTGCTGTACTGAGTAGAGCTGCGTTGCGTGTACATCAGAGTGTTTGAGTTGAAGGTGCTGGTGTATCTGGGTTGCCAGTTCTAGTTGAAATCCCTTGTAGAAAGCCTTATTACATTCCTTCTTTGAGAAGTCGGCATGCTCCATTAGGTAATTTGTGATAACTAGGAATCTCCGGTAATACTCGCTTAGCTCGGTCCCATCCCTGATACCATTCTTCCGGGTTTCATCTATTAGGGTTTCTAGGTCTTCTTCCGAATACAGCTCGTTTTGCGCTAGCCCGTTGTACAGCGCCATTACTGCCTTCCGGAAGTCTTTGTAGGATGTCGCATCGCTTTTGAATTCCTCTATGGTGCCCCATACTGCCTGTTCCTTATATTCCAGGTATCTCTGGGCATATATCTTTTTGTGCTGGTCGCTGACTACCAAATTTTCTTTGAATTGCAGTTCCAATTCCTCGAAGTAGTTTGGCAATGTCCTAGGTTCCTTCGGGTTGAATTTGGGTGCTCCGGTTGCTCCGCCCGCAGGCATTTCTTTTCTTCGGTTCTGTCGGCCATTTTTGCTCTTTCGGGGTCAGGCTTTGTGGTGGTGGTGGTGTAATGGTGGGGTCGGGTCTTTCAGTGGAGGAGTGGGGGTCTCGTTGGCAGAGTACTTGAGCTGTGTGAATAAGGTGATTTGGGGGTGTCTGAGGCGTTGCTTCCAGATGTGCGAAGAACGGATCTCCACGTGCCGCTTTACTACTGCTTGGTTGTCCTAAACTGCTTTCGTAGTCCGACGGATCTGCAGGAAAAAATGATTGGAAACATTCTTCACTAGAGGTGGATCCGGCGCTTTCCGGAGTATCTTGCATTTTCCATTTTTCACTTCTCCTGCTTCCGAGTCTATCAATGTTGTTGTTGAGTGAGTGTTCCGGTTCAAGGCTGAGGGTACGTCAGGACTGTTGGGTTTCTAATGTATTTTGTGTGAAAAGCTGAGTTAATGCGGCTTCCGGATTGTTTTGGAGAACCAGTTGATTTGCAATTCACACTTGCTTCCTACCAGCGTTATATAGTTCCTGAAATGCAGGTGACCAAGGTATATATGATCCAGGGAAGAAGTGTTCGTTGCGGGAAGAGTCGGGTGGGGGTGTTGATCTATTTTCTAGAAAAAACCCCTGCGGTGGTCACCATATAATGAGCTTCTACGTCCCCGGGCAGGAGAATGTGGGGAAAGTCATAGAAATAGGGGCAGGCGCTCCTAGGGTAAATAGGGAGTCCGGGAAGTGGATACAAGGCAATGCGGGCAAATCCTGGCCAGTTTCCGAGTTTTTGCATACAAGTCCGAACTGCGAGGGGTGAAGCAACAGTAATGCGGAAATTGGGATTGATGTATGGCGTCCGCAGAAATGAAATCCGGCGGCGGTTGGGGGCGATGGTGCAGATTACAGTAATCGGTTCCTGGATGTCGGATTGGCAATTCCGGAGGAATGGGCACTGGAACGAGACACAGAGACTGAGGTTCTCGATGAGAGCGATTTGTAACGTAGATACAGAGTTGTATAACGGATTCTGATTCCGAAGGAGATGGGAGATACACGGGGTATGTTTTTTACACTATGTTTGACAAGGGTATTTATAGGTCTGTGCATGTCTGTCTTTTCCGTTCACAATAAAACTTGTACGATACTGAGATACGAGCCTACTATACCGAATGCGTGTATTTACAATAACCATTTCTTTGCGCTTCCTGTTTTGAGGCTGGTTTGCCACTGAGGAGTTGAGTGCGTGATTGAGTTGTTTAGCACGGCACAGGGTCTGATGGCGCTATGGGTTACATGGTGAAAACTTCCTTGACTCGCTATCTGATGGAGCTAAGAGATGATCGGTTTGCGTACTTATTCCTTAATGCATTAGTCGCTCCGCTTCCGGTGCTGTGGCTTCTTATTGTTGACCACTAGCGTTTTGGGCGTGTTTTGCGCTTGGACTTGTTGTTTCTTTTTGTCCTGCGGGTCTCGGCTTCAGCGTTCGGACGATTGGCTGTTCTTTCGTTGGTTGATTGTGCCTTTCTCGACATTTCTGCATTTTGGTTTCTTGGGCGTTTTCCAAGATGTCCGTGCAGCTAGTCTCAGCTTTCGTGTCTGGCACTCGGCTTTACTTGGTCTGATCGGAATGCGTCAGTCCTCTGCTCGAGTTATGCGTTTTGACAAGTGTTGGGTCTCAGGCAGCTGCCAGCCTTGCGGTAGACTTTGTACATAGCACCAAGGCTGTAGCAAGGTGTCTGCCTCGGTCACGGACCGTCCTCATCAGTGTCGAGTGTCGAAACTCTGATAGTTATTACATAAGTTACATTAGATTAGTTACATTCATTACAATAACTAATGTAATGAATATCTTATCTAATATCTTATATATAAAGAATAACTATTATTTAGTGTTTCATATTTAATCATAATAGCTTACAATAACATTACCACTTGGTTTGTGACACATGTCACAACATGTCACAGTCATGTGACATAGTGTGACAGAAGTCACGCTTATGTGACAACGTGACAGAGTGACGTGACAAGTCACAGGAGTGACATGACTCATCCTATGACATCACTGATAGTCATAAATGACTCATATGATTCATATGACTCATAATATGTCATATAGAACATTATGATGTCATATGATGTTATGGAATATCTATTAATAAAAATGACTCATATAGAAGGATATGATGTCATAAAGAATATCTTAGAAGGAATATTAATAGAGAAGACTCAGAATGACTCATTAGCGGTACCGATATTATGTAATAGGTAGATTAACACTGTACTTAGGTTAGGGTTTCTGAAATCCATATAAGGAGGGCATTCTGAGCGACTATCCCCTCAGTTTTTACAAACTAACAACCTATTAACTAAGGCAACCTTAGCTAAGAATGTAAGTAATTGAAACCTTACTTAGCTAATGGCTCTGCGCTGCTGTCTTGTTTCAATATTGAGTGCTGATGGAAATATGCAAAACCGTTGTGCAAGAAGGCAAGTGATTGCCCTCTGCCTCTGCTGCGCGCAATTAACCATGAGATACCACTGATAGATGAAACAAAAATCTACCAATGGCAGCCATCCTGCTGCCCCAAAGCTTTGTTACCACAGTGGGTAGAGAAACGCGATGTGTATATAAGGACTGGTCGCTGAGCGATCAACCAATGCTACAAACACAGTTTCTGATGTTGTATATCCATAAACCTGGAAAATTGGAGAGAATCACCCATTTGCATACTGTGGTTGATTTGCGTGAACGGAACAAAAACACCCGGAAATTATCCTCACCTATGATTGACATGGATGGGATCCTGCGCCGGGCAGCAAGGGCGAAATTTAGGTCCATTATTGATGGACAAGATGCTTATGAACAGATCTGGGTAATTCCTGAGCATGTGGGCCACAATGCTGTCACAATGCCTGATGGAAATATGGTTATTATGTCATACAGCAGGGGGATTGTAACGCGCCTGCTACATATCATCCCTCATGAACTACCTGTTCTTGGCCTACATTGGCGGTTCATGGATGTTTATCTCGATGATATAATCATCTATTCAGATTCGCTGGCAGATATGTCAAGCATGTTCAACTGGTGCTAGACATTCTTAAGCATGAAAAGTTATTTCTCAGTGAAAAGAAATTGAACTTGCTTAGCAAAACCATGAAGGTCCTTGGACGCATAGTGGATAACCAAGGCATCACAGATGGACCCCATAAGGTTGACACTCTGGTCAAATGAAGACACCGAACCAATTGTGACCTCTTGTGTGGTTTCTGGGGCCGCAGGGTATCTGGCTGATGATATTGACCAGGTCCGTATCCCTATGGGGTTCTACACTCCCTAACTAAGTGACGCTGTACCATGGAGGTGGGACTTCACGCAACCAATGAGCTTTTGATGCAATTAAGATCGGCGTGCACATTGAGCAAGGACACCACCGCTGGCCGATAACCTATGGGGTGTTAGCACACTTCAACATGATAACGGATGGATGTATCTCTGGGATTGCCAGTGTAATAAGCCAAGGCACGATTGGGGACCAACTCCTGTTGCAGCTTTCTATTCAGCAAAGTTAAATCCAGCACAACAGAATTACCCAGTTCATGAATTGAAATACTGGCGGGTATGAACTAGCTCCGTTATAGAGATATCCTACAGGGAGTCAAATTCCGTTGGTACATGGACCACCGGGGTTGATCTATTTTCTGAACACAAAATTTATCTGGCCGCCAGCCCGCTGATGGAGCAGCTCTGGTGAATTTGAGTTTGAAGTGATTTATGTGCCTGGTTGCGATAACATTCTCAGCGACGCACTTTCACGAATATATTCTAATGACTCACCAGGAACTGTTTGCGCCGTAGCGAATATGTCTTGTTTGATGAAACGGTCCCTAACACGATTGCTCTGGCACTGGATCTAATTTCCTTCCCTGTTCTGTTGGGTTAGAAGCACATGCTGCAACACTGCAATCTGCTGTGTCAGCCCAGTCCATCAGTGACTAAATTGGCTCGACCTCATATAAAGGATTGCTCCAGTCGACACTGGTTCTTCACGGCCCCGTGAACAAAATGGAGGGCGGGGAGATGGGTACACATCTCCAAAGAAACTCCAATGATCCAAATCGACCCAGATAGTTCAAAATGAGCCCAAACGGCCATAGCAGAAGTATTGAACTGATGAAAGGAAATTGATCTTGAGCCGTAGTGAGGGACCGTTATAGCCGTGATCCATTGTTTGGGAAAATTCTACATCCCCAAAGGACCACAGAAATTTCGAGTACAGAGGACCATCTGATCTACGTAAAACAAAGACAACAGGAAACTCTAATCATCCCAGACTGGATTTAATGAAAGAAAAGTCAAAACTGTGATAATTAATGAAGCACATACCTTACTGGCTCATCTAGGACCGCGCAAAACAGCCGATTATTTGAAGGAACATGTCTGGTGGAGACATTACGAGGATACTGAAAGTTTTTGCGAACAACATGGTGAAACATGATAAGTGAGGTAGGCCATCTAATCAAAAGCCATATGGCTATTGCAACCCACCAGACATACACAAACCCCATGGGAATCTATTGGCATAGATTTTGTTGGCCAATGCAGAATCCCCAACGCGATGCTGCATTTTGATTCAGTTAACCATGATAATAGATCTGTTGACCCTACTGGTGCACCTGGTGCCTAGCAAACCACATATACGGCCAAGCAAGTGGCAGAACTCATGTTCGCGGAGTGTACAAATATCATGGCTCCCACGCCAAAATAGTGAGCGATCCGGCGTAAATACTTCAAACAGCATCTTTTGGGAAAAGCTCCACGAATTGATTGGCATGAAGCTGTCCCTGTCTAGCGCATATCATCCCAGTCAGATGGCTCGATGGAGTGCGCAATCAGAACAATAAGAAGAAATGCTCTGACATTGTATATGCCCTGACCAAAAGGATGGGTACAAACGACTACCAGCCATTGAATTTGCTATCAATAGCGCTAGATCCAAGGCGACTGGTACTCACTGTTCTTCCTAAACACAGGACGGATCCCATGCACCATGTTGTGGAATGGTCACACAGAATTTCTGGCGTCCGAGTTTTGCTCAAAGGATCAGATGGCATTGATGCAGGCCCATGATTCTCTAATTGCAGCAGGATCAGAGTACTTTTAACACAAACCAAAAACGGCAAGATGTACTGTTCAAAGCCAGCGACATGGTCATATTTCCACCCAAATATCAGCCTACCAAGAGGATTAGCAAGAAAGTTAGCACACCAGATATATTGGTCCCTACCAAATCAATAGAGACTCTTAACGGCTCTTTCGGGATTGCATGCCGCCCTCCCTAAAGCAGCGAGTGTCATGACTGTTCTCAACGATCAAAATCTCTAAGACATTTTTATTCTTTCCTTGTATTTTACAATAGCTTGCCAAACATCTTAGTCAGGTTAGCGTCTATCTTATCTAGTCAGCGCTAAGATTAGATCAGATTAGATAAACGATTAGATTACGGACTACTGGACCAATGACTCATGGCTATGACTCAGGCTTACAATGCGCAGCACGGGGCCAATTATGTTATCTCTTTTACTCATACTTACTCAGCGTAGCTACTATTAT
Source organism: Amanita pallidorosea (assembly GCA_023014475.1). Taxonomy (NCBI): domain Eukaryota; kingdom Fungi; phylum Basidiomycota; class Agaricomycetes; order Agaricales; family Amanitaceae; genus Amanita; species Amanita pallidorosea. Next base: position 442,318 of record JAEBUS010000037.1, read on the forward strand.
TAGAATGGTGCACAGAACACCTTGAGTATATAACTGAGCAAGTAGCACCCAAGTCCTCAGTCGAGTTCTCTCGGGTTTCACTCTACCCTCACTCCTCTCCTCCTATAGTCTCTGTTGGGGCCTAAGACGTCACGTCAAGGGTAGTCCTGATAGCAAGGTAATACACAATGTCTTTATGCCTCCTTATTATGGATGCACATTCAAGTGAAGACCAACTATTTCCCCCTCGCTCCGACACCAAAATGTTGGAACTGATGACAGTACACAGGAATGACTGTGGACAGGATATTGTCTGCATGCCCTGGTGTAACATGCTGGTCCGGCTACGTTGAGACCAACAGCCGAAGCGGACCGACAACCGAGATCAGGACCGGACAACGCTGAGCTACGAACCTTCAAGCCGAACCGATCATAAGGGCCGCCCCGCCGACTGGAAAATAAATTCATGAAGGAGGAGAAACAGGACGTGCACGGACCAACGGACTCGGTGACGAAGCATGCCGCAGGTAAGCTCGTGTCCGGAAGTAAGTATAAAGAATGCATGTATGTAGTAGAGGACAGTTAATACCACTCTGTTCCTTTCCTTATATCTGTGAACCTCTTCGCTCGGAGACGTAGTTGCCATCCACTCATTATCATTCCCTTATCAGCGCTGTCATAGTCATCAGTAACCGCCGATGGACCTCTGTAGCCTTAGCCGAACACCGTTCCAACGTCGGCCTCACTTTAATCGTTACAGACTGAGCCACCACGAGGGGCTCTTTAGGTCTGTCGTTAATCATTTGTTCCACGCATCACTGCACAGAAAGCTTCCGATAAGTTCCCAGCCCAACTAGGACCTCGCGCCGACCGAGCCCCCACCGGACCAACAGGAAGGGCCATCTACGCCTCGCCGAGTCAACCGTCCTCTACCACCGTGGGCAACTCAGAAGCCTCCTACACCACCAACGCAGGTTCCCAACCCGGAATCAGAAGTGTCGCGCTACAACCTGCAGGTCCAACCAAGAAACATCCAGTTCCACCGACGACGACGGACATCTCCTGCCAGGAATGTTTCCGCACCCCTACAAGACGTTTCGCCAGCCCACACATCCTTTCACAACCTCGACTGGTTATTTACACCCCAAAACCCTTCACCAAATCGGCCAACTCGAACAATTCGGAACCAGGCGATCAGCTTCTATATTTGACCTAGATCGATTAAGCCTTCCGTTATCACCCTGCACCGCTTACTTCATCTAACACATCATCCACGACCTGCAGGCAGCATGTGGACGAAACCCCACGCACCACATGCATGCCAATCAGAACCAGCAAGGGAGGCTCCACGCTTCCAAGGCACCGCCAGCGCCTTGAAAGTGTCTCGAAGATATCGAAATGATCTGTGATGACCGAACGCGATCTGGTGATGCAGAACTAATCAAATGGGCGATCTAACTACACGGATGAGAAGTCATCCGATACCTGGACCTCTTACAAAGGACGCCCCTACCGATGGATCATGGGATGCATTTAAAGCGGCGATCCACGACATCTATCTGGAAGCGCAACCTGACCACCGGCACACCATCGCGGCGTCAAAGCAATCATCATAGGTACCAGAGTACGGGAGTCACCACGAAACCCAACTTGCTGAGTATCACCGCGATTTACGCTGAGACAGCTAATTACCTCATAACCAGCACTGCATGACTGCCGCGAGGCAAGCATTATGTCATATCCCGGCTTCCGAACGAAGTTAGGCCGATATTACAACTCATTGACAATCAAATGCCCGGATTCCGACCGACGAGGGATACGACCTCAAGAAATGAATAACGCAGCCCAATTTGTCATCAGCTCAAGGCCCGTTATAGCCTCCTGGCAGCCACATCGCCACGCCCGCCGACCGCCGCACCTCCACCTCCACCTCCGCTGATGCCACCTTGCGCCCAGACCTCGTCCTCAGCCACGCGCCATGCCCAAACATTCAACGGATGCAATCTTCTGCGGAAAGTGCAGACACTGAACTCCGTGGTGCTTGCAATGCGATAAAGAATACGCCAGGGAAGGGAAGATAAGAATTGTCAACGGCAGGATTTCAGCTACGCAAATGGGAAGAGGAGCCGAATATAGCACGTATAGGTATTACGGACAATGGTTCAGGAGAGAATTGATAAATGGCATAAGGACACACAAGGCCTCCACGCCCCCTGATACACAAGTAGCATCAACCAACATGTTAGAAAGTTGCCGATGACGCCGATACCACTGGATCCTACGCCGCCGCTTCCAAAATCCAACACCACTGCCCGAAATCTAAACAAACCTTCCTCCAACGCTCCTACCGCATCGACCTCATACAAAGGGAAGACAAGGAGGTACCTACATTTAAGTTCCGATCACCGATTGATGAGCATCGGCTTCAACCCGTATCATGGACATCTTCTCAGCCTACCAATACCCTAACCGCTAAAGACAATCGTGGGCGCTCTCGCCGGCCGTCCAGAAGACTGCGTCAACTGGTTCTGCCAAAGGTGGACTCTGCATCCACCAAACGAGAATCTCAGCCGCCGATGGCGAGCCGCCAGATGACACGGAAGGCCCGATCGAAGTACTGAAATGGCAACCACAACAACCCATTGAGAGTCTAAACGCACTGTAGACGGAACCTGGTGGAAAAGTACAATGCGAATGCGTCGTGGACAACGGGTTCCGAAATAATAGCATCAGGAAAGACAAGTGGGAGCGCAAGGAACCGAATTATATACCATTCAAGGAGGATCATGATGGAAAGGCAAACGATTCATCAAGTTGAAACTAGGCATCACCAAGAACCTCAGCATGACCGTTTGAGTCTCACTGTCACATCAAGCATATAATAATGTCGAAAAACGCACCATACGAAGTTGCTCCTCGGACGTCCATTCTTTACACATTTCTCCGCCGTCACACGAGACTTATCCACTGGTAGCCAGGACATCACGATCACAGTGCCCAACTGCCGGCGCATCAACAACCATAAGTCCACACAAGCAAGAACAAGGAGAAGGTTGCAAGCGCCGAAAACAGGTTTTGATTGTCGATGAATCACCGCAAATGGAGACAAGACATTTCGAGTCCCCGCCGCCCGCCAGCCGATAATGTTCATAAACGCCGACCCATACTAATATAGCCACGCCCATATTATACCAACACTCATTTAATCATACGCCTCATACTGCGAACCGCGTCGATATCAAAAGACACAGAACACAATCCCATCAAAGCATACACAGTCGGGGAGGGTGATAACCCATACCACTTAACGAGGGACATTTTGTGAGATGTTGACAGCGCCAAGACGACGGGAATATTCTTTAAACCAATACAAGGACAAGAGTAGGCATCGCATTAGAAATTGAGTTAGATTCCGCCAACCCGATGCATAATGCATATAGAAAGTCGCCACCGTATTAAGCCGCGTCACCACACCTGCCAGAAACTTGCATCGTTCTGCCGTATACATCCGACCCTCCTGGCTGATCTTCCCACATCTGCCGGTACAAGCCAACCGGATTTCGCCCCAGGAACCAGATACACCAGAAGAACGATGAAAGCCCAAATATAATCCTACAGGATATCCTTAACCGCCCGAAGAGAGAAACTTGTTCACGCACCTAATCCGGTACACGAAGACGGCTTTGCGTGGACGGAGGAAGAAAAAGAAAATTTACAACGACTACTTTGACCCCGTGGTATTCTGGACCATCCGAACAGGGCCGTGGTAACTCAAGAATATACCAATTCCGCCCGGAAAATACAACGAATTGTCAAAATTATCAAAAGACAAGATAGCTTCCGGAGTTATGAACCGTCAATTCATCGTCCATCCCGATGGTTCTTTGTCACCAGAAGGATGGAAGTTCAACGAATAGTCCATGACTTACAGCCGCTCAACGCCGTAGCAATCAAGGACCCGGACAGCCACCAAATGTAGAACTGTTAGCAAACGTTCGGATGGTTTCATGTTACGCCACGTTCGACCTATTTGTTGGTTAAGATCAGCGCGACTTGGGTAGAAATCAAAAAGACCTTACCACCTTCAAACTCCCTCGGTACTTTCCGATTGACATCCATACCTATGGGATATACCGAATTCGATGCAGATCCCAACATGGCACTTAACATTTATCCTGCAAGATGAGATTTTCTGGCGGGTACTAAACCTTTTCGTCAATGACTGTCCCTGCAAAGTCCGAAGACACGCTACGTGCTACCGGACGGCACGTGTGAAAACATTCCAGAAATCCCCCGGTATTCCGACAATTCGTGTGGGAACATTGCAGAACATACCAGGTCATTCAAGTGCGTCAAAACACGCCAGAGGCACATTTTCAGGCAAAAAATCATTCTTTTGTGTACCAGAAGCCAGTTATTGTTGGGCATAAGTGTACATACAAAGGCCGACTTCCCGGACGAGTCACGCAAATCAAAATCAAGAACTGGCCCATTCCGGAAAGCTACTGAAGTGCGAGATTCCTAGGAACACTGGCAACCGTCCGCATTTATGTCAAGGACTACGCAGGCATGCCCGAATGTATCAGACCTCCTTTGGAAGGATATCGAGTTCAAATTTACAGAGCACCACATCGCCGCCTTCGACAACTTGAAACACTTGCAATTAACTGTTTGGCATCGAGGACTCGACTATGAGTCGGATAACAAAGTTATCTTGGCAGTCCGACTCATCCTGGTACGCGGTAAGATACTGGCTTTGCAAATTGGGCGATGACAAAAATGCGCTATCCAAACGGATGGGTCCATTACATTTAAACAAACGAGAGCACACTACTCCCTAATCAAAGCCTCAAACTGTACGGACTGTTCCGCGCCCTCCAGGACATCAAGATATTCATCATCAGCGTCAGAACCTCATAGTCGAAGTAGACGCAAGTAATCAAAAGGGATATGAATCAGCAACCCAGACGTCCAGCGAACAAACACCATCAACAGATGGATCGCCGGAATAACTGCTATTTCGACTTCACCCTTCGCCATGTCTCCGCCAAGATAACACACGCTGGCCGACGGGTTATCAAGGCGACAGGCCATCCGAAGAACAACGAGCCACAGAAAACCGACCCCGAGACTGGATTGATGAAGCTAACGGATTTTGCGCCGAGGCGCTACTGGACTTTAGACCGCGACTATGGTGGTGTCATACGATTACCACTGAATCCAAATCCAACTGCCCAAGATCCGACAAGCAGATACCCGAGACGCGAAGCTCCGACGCATAAGAAGCATACCTTCAGGACCCACAGCGACCCTCCACATGACGGCGGACCGCTTCCACAATGGATGCACAAGGTTCCAAAGGTTCTTTGTTCAAGGCAATTGGCTATGGTACCGGGATGACACCAACCGGCACAACTTGTCATTTTCGCAACGCCAAGCGGTTACGAAATAATCAAGAAGCACACAACGACATCGGACATAAAGGCACTTTGGCTACAACGGGCGCGCATCGGGATCCAGTTCTGGTGCCTCCCTCGATAAACGATATTAAATGTATGTCCGATCATGCCACAATTTGCCAAGTAAGAAATGCCCCAATTGCATATTCCCCGTCAACGGTGCCGGAACGCGGGAGGTTTTCAGGATTGTGCACATGGACACCATGAAAAATGCCAACGTCGGGGGATAATTACATCACACAGGCCCGATGCTCGCTATCTGCTGGCCCAAGTACCGCATGCTCAAAACTGAGAAGGTCCCGAAGGAATCGCTAATTCATATTCAAAGGATATCCTATGCAGAGCAATGGAGCCATAGAAGTCATAGTCCACCGACAACAGTACGCCCTATGTAGTGCAGCGCTCGAAGTTTCGCGTACACCGATCACGGGATCAATCACATTCGATATTGCCATACAACTCACAAGCCAATGGGTATAGTAAACGCCGTCACCAGCGACGTCCGGCGAATCATTAATCAAAGCGCCAACGGCGACGTCTCCAGGTGGAACCAAGTAATGGCCAATCTGATTCGGGCCAAGAGGATCACCATCCACCCGTAACAGGCTACAGCCGTACTACATCGTGCACGTCGTGAAACCAATCTTGCCACTCGATATTGTGGAAGCAACATATTATGTCCACCCAATCACAGCCGAAACCACCACGCAGACCTCATTGGGTAACCGTGCTCGGCAACTCAAAAACAAGCCACAGAACCTTCAAGCAATCCCCGGGAGACGGTTTACACAAAACACGCTTGGAAGCAGTCCGGAAAGTTAGAAGCGATTCAAGAGACTATCAAGAATTTTGCATTCGGAAAAGGTGATCTTGTACTTGGCGAAACAGTAGATCGATATGGAACTTGATCGTAAACAAAACCCGGACTTTGGGACGATGTCGCATTCGAAGAAACGGAAGGTGGATCATACATACTCGCCGAAACAGACAGAACACTTTCAAGGCTACGGTATGCGGCCAAGCGACTTTATTCCTTATTTTTCTTGTAGTATTATAACCGGTGAGAAGCTTTCACATTTACTTAGTAAATCAGACGAGGAGTTGTATATGATGACAGGCACGCATCCGACGAAGCCTTCCGTTGCCGAGGCGATCGTGATGGTTTCAATGACACAACGGACGCTCATAGCGGACTCCGTCGATGCACTCCGCAACACACTTATTCTAAAATATTTTGTACGATACTCTAACAACTCAAATTAATTCTTTACAGGGGCCGCCGCGACGATGCGAATGACACCGAGTCAAACCGCCCGATTAACTCCCTTCTGCCTTTGTCATTTGCACGTCCCCTGCCGCACCTTACCTTCTGTGTTGCCGTCTCCGCACGAGAAACCTCCTCCCGCAAATCTCCAAACCGATTGCTGCAGCGTCTTGATTG
>JAEBUS010000037.1:458498-499363 GCA_023014475.1 Amanita pallidorosea
AGAGAGATTTTTGGTTTTTTTGACATCAGTCCCTAAAGAATCGCCATATAAAGTAGAGTTTAGTTTTACACACCCACCTCGGTCCTTAACTGGCTCGTTTCAAAACGGAGAAGCGCGCAGGTCAGACGTGCGGATACCGATCTCGTAGAATGGGAAGTAGTTTGACAGAAGAGAATTAGTCATTGGCTGTACCAGCACCGCCTATTGGAAAGGCGGATGCCAAAAGCGCATTGGGGGCGGCGAAAACGACAGAACAGAGGAAAGATGTATGCTAATTTTACCAATTGCAATCGCGTCCACGGTAGCAGTGAACGGAGAGGCATCATGATTATGTTAGAGCAAAGGGTGAGAACCAGCCTAGTAATAGATTCCAAAGGTTATTGGCTCAGGCCATGTCAGTGCATCAGAATATGGCCATTGCCTTCAGGTATGCCGCGGAGCAGAGTCCAACGTCCTGTGCTCGTTCCTGACAAACACTCGCTCTTCTCCGACAAGCAACGATTATTGTAGTTTTGGCCTCTCCCACAAATTGCATGTAATGACTGAACTGCATATCTCTGCCCGTCAACTTCACCGACGCGTTATTACATGCCCATCGGCTACTGTGATTAAAAGAAAACCTTTCCAGTGTCATTCCTGCTTGAACAAAGTTGCGAAACGACCAACAGAAGACCGCCTGGGCGCCGATTGCAAACTTCGTCCAATTGGAAGCTGGGGGCCATTTTCCACGTTTTTGTCTGATGGTATGGGAGGTAACGGCAGCGTTAACATGCATTTTTAATGATGACAGGTATGTTGTTTTGTTGAATTTCATGAGCAGCCAATCAAGTCCGAAGGCTTGCTCGTCCAATGACATGAAAGACGCCAACATCCTACGACGTCTCTGTCGCTACGTCGACCTGTTAACTGTCTTAGTGGAAAAGTCATGCCGGCCCTATCGTCAGATGCACTCCGTTCTAATTAGCGGAAAAGGAGCTGACATTGAAACGGGCGTTATCATTTGAAAACCATCATTTGGGATTCTGGACAGAGAAGGATTTGGACACTGTCTAGTAGGATACGCAGGATGTCCAGGGCTCTTGTGGCAGAGTGTATTTGTAGGGATATTGGAACATTGTAGTAATAAATTAACGAAGCCGTAGAATTTAGGTAGCGCTTGTATTATGCTAATAGAGAACAAGAACTCTTCACATGAGATCTTGAGACCGGTAAACATGAGAATTGCATAAATTAACGTCGATGTACGTACGCTGCTCTTCTTCCCACGAATCTTCAAAAAATTGCCATCAGGACGCCACTGGAACATCTTTGGTCCCTTTCCCAGGGAATGACGCACTACCCAGGAGCGCCGCTTGCGGTACATGACGATACAAGGCCCTTGACGGGGTCACGCCCTGCCTGCGTCGTCGACAGCTGGAACAAGGTCACTGTAGGCCTACGACTTCAATCTGGTCCATAGCGTGAAGATGTCGGAGCTTGGCGTCGTAATTGGGTCTCCACACCTCTCCGCGCCCCACTTCTCGCGCTTTTTAGCCTTCTTTGCAACCAATCGACCATCTCAGTTATCCAATGTAACCCGCTTTCCTCCTGTCCAACACGGTGCAATACCCCTCTCCCCATTTACGGTGGTTGCCAATCTATTATGCCAGAGCGCTGATGGCCGCCGCTCGTTGGACTGTAGAATCTGGCGCATTTACTCTCTCTCCGAATCTGATAGCACTGCGGACAAAGTCGTGCGGGACGCACCCGAGCAGGGATGGGTGTCATGATATACTTTAGTGTACTCTTGTTGGGGCGGCGACTAGTGCGGCGGTGCTCCGGCAGACATTTGATGGTCTGGAAGGTATTTAAGCCGCGGTTTATGGCTTCGATGGTGCATTGTCGGGGGTGGTAGATGCTGGGTTGCCGGTGCGAGTGTGGGAGGGTGGTAAAGAGGGCGAAGATGGTGTTCCGCGGCGCCGGTCGGTGGCCGGTGATATTCGATCCTTTATGTAGACGAAATAGAGGGAGGCCGACGCAACATCAGCTCGAGTTTGTTATTTCAAACTCGGGGAGGTGTTCGTCAGAAAAAGTCCAATCATTTTAACAAACACCATTTACCTTTATCGGGAACACACGGGGTGGAGAATTTTCGTGCTTTTGGTTCAATCCCGACTGGATCTTAAGCCAGGGCCCACGACAAGGGAAGCACGAGGAAAAGGGGCATCGCAACCCTCCACCATCCCAGGACGTACCTTTTCTGTGGACGAGGCGGGCGACGGGCGGATGGGCGACGGGCGACGGGGAATCCTAAACGAACTATTGGAATATGTGGATACGTCAGCAAATATAATAAATGAAAGAAAAGAAAAGAAAGCAAACGAATTTCCATAATGTCACCTCCTCCTCCCCTCCCGGGCCATCTAACAGACGGCCCGGAGCTCCCCGCTACAGTTCTTGCCTTGACCTGCCTTTCCTCATCTTGTCATGACCCCGCCTTTTTTGTCTTGCGGCGGACTGGCGCGGACTGGTAAACTAAAAGGGCATCGGACATCTGAGAACCGATTACTATGTCAGATATTTAATCAGCGAGGTTTTTCGAGCAAGAAGCGCCACACTGACACTCCTGTGTTGCTGCGAATAGGCATTTGAGTGTTGCTCGCATGGGAATTGTTTCGCGACTGGGCACTGGCCAATGGGCCTTTGCGAAAAAGAGGACGGGGTGGCTCTGCAGATGATTTCTCTTTCAAATAGAGCAACTGACTGGCGACTGGCCAATGGGCCTTTGCGAAAGGAGACGGGGCGGTTCTGCAAGAAGTTATCTTCCAGTTGGAGCAACTGGCGACTGGGCGCCTGGCCAAATAGGCTTTGCGAAAAGGGACGGGGTGGTTCTGTAAGAAGGTTTAGCAAGGATCATGTGTGGGGAATTGGGGACAGGGAGTTGGCGACCACAGCGCCAGGGTTAAACGGGTGGTGTGTGGATGGTGTGTGGATGGAGTGTGATGATGTGGTTAGTAAGGAGAAGAAATGCCGCGCCGGTGAAGACTATTTCATTGCCACCGTACGATCGAAGCCGCCTAACCGGCAAAAGCACTCTAGTAGCCGATCACGCTGTCACTTGGCAAGTGACTGATATAGATAAACGCAGCCAACGCTCATTTAATTCAAACGCGGGAATCACTATGATAGTTAACATCAGTGTGAGTATCACAGTCTTCTGTACGTTAATACATTAGGATTTGTGGCAGGATGAATGCAAGTTCCGCCTTTCCATTCGTTAGACAACCGCAATTCTTGCGGACACAAATTATATATCTGATTCCGAGTCAATGCCTAGTATACGACTCTGCGCTAACGAAAAGGGTTATACGCCCAAGGTGTCAGATGCACCCAGCTTGTATCGCCCATCTGAAGTGGGTAATACCGCTACTAGAGTCGATCTTGCTTGGTCTCGCGATGGTGCATCGCGCCATTTGCTCATGAAAGGATCATAAAAGTGCAACATCGTCCAAAAACCAACTCACATGGGCACCGCGTTGATACACCTTGCGTAACAACGCCAGCTTCTCAGTAAACAGCCTCTATATCCAACAGTATTTTCGCAAGCATTTATCGAGGGAGACAGTTTTCATTATTAATTTAGGTCTTTAGCAGGCTGTCCACTCGTTTGCCACGTCCCGCCATGGTCGTATTCTAGACAAGCTGAAGGAGTATGACGAGGTCGATGAGCCAGCAGGCCGAAAATATAGAAGCATATGAATTAGTCAGGGTGAGAGCGGCGTTATATATGTCGAGTGGAAGTGGAAGCGGCAGAGATGAACGCGAGTCGACGCTGGACGTTGGCCAAGAGATTCGCCTGGGGAAGCCATCATCATGACAGGCAATATAAATTTAATTAAGATTGACAGAAAAGCAACGGAAATAGCACAGTTAGGTGTGTTAAGGCTTTAAACTTATCAGCCAACGCGCACTGCAAATTGAGATTCTCGTTATACACATACATACATATGATACATAGCACTACAGAGCGCAAAAGCCAATCAGGAAGAGCTGTTCCAGAATTGATAGCATTCGCCATCTGGCTTGTGTTTGGCCTGTTATACGCGTATCTGTAACCCGAAGAAATCTGAATCAAGCGACGTTGACTGGTGACATCAAAGAACAAGAACATACCGTTTCGTAACTGTCAAGATACAGATCTTCAGTGCTGCAGGTCGCCTTGAATGCAGGGTGTTCGAACACACGTTGCTCCACGAAAGAGAATTTGTTCGCCTTTGGGGAGTTCAAACCCACGATAGTGTTTAAGGACATTGGTCGATCTGAATATCCCTACAAACATGCACGACATGGTCAGAACCACCTAATCGAGAGAGACAAAGGAGAGACAACAAGGTGCCACGTAAATATCCGCCAAACTGAGCTCGCCACCCGACCACAAACCCAAATGTTTCTTCAGTTTCGGGTCATTCCCTAGTTCCTCTCGGCTCGTTCAAAGAGCGCAACAAGCTTCTCTACGGCTTGATAGAATTCGCCGCCAAATTCAGTCTGTTTTTCTGGGTCTTGCGCCTGGAGGTAGCGATAAAATGAGGGAATGACGGAGCGGCTGACGTGGTCTGCTTGCAGATGGATGAGAGCGCGGCGTCTATGTTCAAGAAACAGCTCGGTTGGGTGATTCAGATTGAGGAGGATCGAGTCACATACAGGGTTCGCTGGCTGGAGGTAGCAAGCTGTGTACTTTGCCGGTTTGCCTGGCTATACTGGAGATGTCACGTATCGTCACTATATGCGTCTATAATGAAAGCCACTAGTTCACCCACTCTTCGAGAGAAGTCGACGATGATGATGCCTTTCATTGAGCGGCCCGTGGAGGGTCGTATTCGTTCAACTTGAGAGCAGGGACGAGACCCTTTGGGGAGACATCGAGGAGTTCCTGAGGTTTCGGGTCTGATAGGGATTGATTTCATCTGCCAGCAAGGGTCAGGTTGACCTGCATGGCAGTGGGTTCATAGATGTCACTCACAGTACTAAACATCATCGGTCCATCTACATAGTTGACAGCGCACACATACGAGCTCACCTTGTAGGGCACGCCGAGATACTCGAACGTTACCCAAGCCCTCGCACGAAGGGCAGAAGCAGCTCCCGAAGAGAGTATAGGGAGCGTCTGCCGCGTGCGCCTGGACTGTGGCGAGCGCATTGCCAGTGCATTTGGAGCGGGGAGGCTTTTCCTGTATCACCGGACATGATTGCGAGTGTGACTGCGACGTGTTTATAAGGCTCCAAACCGGTCGCCGACGCCATCGCAAGCCGTCGCGTATTACAAGCGGGTCACGTGCTTTTGGTTGCGGTCGGCGGATCAGAGTATCAGTTTCGGAAAGCGAATTTCAGCCGTGTTTGACAGATGGTGTCGTGGAAACCAGTTGATAGTAGCGACGAAGAAAAGATATAAGTAACCTTCCAAACCGGAATGCAAGTTAGGCTGGACCTCATTTTCAAACTCTCAACCGCTCTCAATGCGTTTCACTCTGCTGACCGCCCTCTTCGTTCTCCTTTCGTCCGTTTCTGCATCCCCGGTGCATGTCACAGAGCGCCGCAGTCATCCCGAGGCAGATTTGGCCATCTTGGTATGCTACTATCATTTTTCTGGAGTTTTAGCAGTTGTTGATTCTTTATACCAGAAGCGATCATCATTGTCCGTCCAAGAATCGCCTGGAGCTCATCTTTCGGTACGCTCACTGTCCACATTGCGGGGCGCCCGTTCAATTCTGTTAGAAACGCCGCCACGTCGACAACTTTGATCAGTTTCTGATGGATCGTAGGGCGTTGCCCATGGGCATGGTCAGATTGTTTGGCGTTGTTGACGCGTACCGCTGGGAGAGGAGGGCCCATGAGCACTGTACGAAAGAGGATGCCATCCTTTTTTTTGACGAGTTGCCTACTCTTCAGGGATCCCGTTTTAAACATTTTCGCTGTTCAGCCTGAGATAGATCATGTCGACTGTGTGGTTCATTATGCCATATTGCATACGATGGAGGGCCCACCACCGCAACACTGAGCGTCGGCGTCATCACAACGCTCAACGTCGGTGGAGTCATCACAAAAACTTCAATGTCAACGGCTGAAAGCCCATCGTCGTCACGCTCATCGTTGCCATAGAAGTGATACGAATGATTGGGAGAATGTCAGGAGACGATGAAGGGACCCATGTATTTCAATTTCTATATACAATGGGTCGGGAATCACCTTATAAGCGTTAGCGCGCACGGAAGCATAGCTGATTTTGTTTGAAAAATGACCCAAAAATAGTTACAGCGTTTTCAGAAAACGTTGGACAACGATTTTTTTTTTCGCTTAGCTGAGTGATAGGCGAGACTAGCCGAGCGATAGCCGAGACTAGCTGAGCAATAGCCAAGCCCGATCTGCCTGACCCTGGGAAATAGACCTCAGTGAGAGTGTCTGCCTCGATGCTCGTCGCAGCATGCACACCTCTCCTTTGCCCCCATCCCCCTTTGCCTCCCACCTAGTGACACTATCATGGATCCATCCTTTGGCTTACGACACATCCTATTACTATGGATCTGGAGAGCATGAGTGGCTCACTGGCACTCTGCCTGGACTGATAGTGGCATCAGGGCTGGTATGATATCTGTCAATATTCCGATTGCCAATCCCCTTGCCATGACATTATTGACAATGGGCATACTGTCTGGTAACAACATACACCTGTACTAGTGGTCAAGGTGTGTGGATTGCTATTGTATTTGATACGAGTCTGTATACTCTATGTCAACTAAGATGCCTTTGCGTCACCATCTAACCAGAAGTTCATTGTGACCGTGACACCCAGTGCCTTCCTCTGGCAACCATGGCATCCCACCTTCCTTTGGCAACCATTACATGCCCAACATACCTATCCCACACATCCCAGACTACTGCTGTACCATCTGGGATTGCACCTTTACCCAGCCCAGCTGTTATGACTAAACAGTTTGAGGTGTTTGTTGCTATCAATTACATCAGCAAACTTGGGGTTTCCCCACAGTGCCCACAGTGTTGCAGGACTGGCAGACAAGTCAGACTTCAAGTAGAATGTTTGCAGAAACCGCAGTGCCCACAGTGCCACAGTGGATCTGCAGTGATTTTGTAGTAACCTGGGCAGTGAATTGGCAGAATGTTTGCAGACAGCTGCAGTGCCCACAGTGCCACAGTACTGACAGTGCTGACAGTGAATCCACAGTGAATCTGCAGTGAATCCACAGTGACCTGCAGTGAACCTGCAGTGAACCTGCAGCAAGCCTGCAGTGACCTGCAGTGACCTGCAGTGAATCCACAGTAATTCTGCAGAGACCTGCAGAGACCTGCAGTGAATCCACAGTGATCTGCAGTAATTCTGCAGTAATTCTGCAGAGACCTGCAGAGACCTGCAGTGAATCCACAGTGATCTGCAGTAATTCTGCAGTAATTCTGCAGAGACCTGCAGAGACCTGCAGTGAATCCACAGTGATCTGCAGTAATTCTGCAGCAATTCTGCAGAGACCTGCAGAGACCTGCAGTGAATCCACAGTGATCTGCAGTAATTCTGGCAGTGACATGCAGTGGCTTGCAGTAATTCTGCAGTAACCTGCAGTGGCCTGCAGTGGCCTGCAGTAATTTTGCAGTGACCTGCAGTGACCTGTAGTGACCTGCAGTGACCTGCAGTTAATCCACAGCAATCTGCAGTGACCTGCAGTGGCCTGCAGTGATTCTGCAGAGACCTGCAGTGATTCTGCAGAGACCTGCAGTGGCCTGCAGTAATTCTGCAGAGACCTGCAGTGAATCCACAGTGATCTGCAGTGACCTGCAGTGGCCTGCAGTAATTCTGCAGAGACCTGCAGTGAATCTGCAGTGGCCTGCAGTAATTCTGCAGTGACCTGCAGTGACCTGTAGTGGCCTGCAGTACTTCTGCAGAGACCTGCAGTGAATCCACAGTGATCTGCAGTGACCTGCAGTAATTCTACAGTGACCTGCAGTGGCCTGCAGTGGCCTGCAGTAATTCTGCAGAGACCTGCAGTGAATCCACAGTGATCTGCAGTGGCCTGCAGTAATTCTGCAGAGACCTGTAGTGGCCTGCAGTAATTCTGCAGAGACTGCAGTGAATCCACGTGATCTGCAGTGACCTGCAGTGGCCTGCAGTAATTCTGCAGAGACCTGCAGTGAATCCACAGTGACCTGCAGTAATTCTGCAGAGACCTGCAGTGAATCCATAGTGATCTGCAGTGACCTGTAGTGGCCTGCAGTACTTCTGCAGAGACCTGCAGTGAATCCACAGTGATCTGCAGTGACCTGCAGTAATTCTACAGTGACCTGCAGTGGCCTGCAGTGGCCTGCAGTAATTCTGCAGAGACTGCAGTGAATCCACAGTGATCTGCAGTGGCCTGCAGTAATTCTGCAGAGACCTGCAGTGAATCCACAGTGATCTGCAGTGATCTGCAGTGGCCTGCAGTAATTCTGCAGAGACCTGCAGTGAATCCATAGTGATCTGCAGTGACCTGTAGTGGCCTGCAGTAATTCTGCAGAGACCCGCAGTAAATCCACAGTGATCTGCAGTGACCTGCAGTGGCCTGCAGTGGCCTGCAGTAATTCTGCAGAGACCTGCAGTGAATCCTCAGTGACCTGCAGTGAATCCACAGTGATCTGCAGTGGCCTGCAGTAATTCTGCAGAGACCTGTAGTGGCCTGCAGTAATTCTGCAGAGACCTGCAGAGACCTGCAGAACCTGTAGTGGCCTGCGTAAGCCACAGTACTGACAGTGCTGACAGTGAATCCACAGTGAATCTGCAGTGAATCCACAGTGACCTGCAGTGAACCTGCAGTGAACCTGCAGCAAGCCTGCAACACCTGCAGTGACCTGCAGTGAATCCACAGTAATTCTGCAGAGACCTGCAGAGACCTGCAGTGAATCCACAGTGATCTGCGTAATTCTGCAGTAATTCTGCAGAGACCTGCAGAGACCTGCAGTGAATCCACAGTGATCTGCAGTAATTCTGCAGTAATTCTGCAGAGACCTGCAGAGACCTGCAGTGAATCCACAGTGATCTGCAGTAATTCTGCAGCAATTCTGCAGAGACCTGCAGAGACCTGCAGTGAATCCACAGTGATCTGCAGTGACCTGCAGTGACCTGTAGTGGCCTGCAGTACTTCTGCAGAGACCTGCAGTGAATCCACAGTGATCTGCAGTGACCTGCAGTAATTCTACAGTGACCTGCAGTGGCCTGCAGTGGCCTGCAGTAATTCTGCAGAGACCTGCAGTGAATCCACAGTGATCTGCAGTAATTCTGGCAGTGACCTGCAGTGACCTGCAGTGGCCTGTAGTGGCCTGCAGTAATTCTGCAGAGACCTGCAGTGAATCCACAGTGATCTGCAGGGATCTGCAGAGACCTGCAGTAATTCTGCAGTGACCTGAAGTGCTCTCAGACTCTGCAAGACTCTGTGGGACTCTATGGGACTCTGTGGGACTCTGTATCAGCACTGCAGCTGTCTGCAATGACTTGTCAATTGGCTAAACATGAATAACTTATGAACCACTGGTTGGAATTGTTTCTACCAGGAACGAAAGTTGTGCGCCTCCTTCCATACTCAGTCTGTGGCAGTACTGCACAGTGCTGCACAGAACATATACCTTTTCTCCAGGCTCTGTGACACTCTGTGGGACTCTGCAAGACTCTGTGGGACTCTGTGGTGCTCTGTGCCTTATTGGCACAGTTTTTTACTTGGATTGCCACAGACTGCCACAGACTGCCTGCAGACTGTGTGTTACGACTTAACGACTTTTCGGCTATTTTTCCATATTTTTATCTATTTTCTCTGGACGCCTGTGGACGCATAGGTATACAGGACTTTGTAGGCGCCAACCCCTATGTCAAGGCGCCCATCGGTTAGGTCAGCGGTTAGTCAGTCAGGGGCTGTACCGATAAGAAAGACAATAAGGACCGGATGGGGACACGGGCATCGCGGGAAGGAGTAGATAGTCGCCATGGTTTCGTTGCTGCGCGCGCATAGCCCTTGGGGCATGAGCTGCTGCGCACAGACCATGGTTGGGGTATATAAGGTGGTGCGTTGTAGGTAGGGAGTCTCTAAGACTCTAGATAGTTTCCTCCACACCAGGTTACTACTCTATTGTGTCGAATCTATTCTTTTATCTTCACTCTTCTCATTGAGGCTTGTGGTTGTGTGTGGGCTTGTCCTAACACTGTGGCAGTACTGCACAGAACATATACCTTTTCTCTAGGCTCTGTGGGACTCTGTGGGGTCTGTGGGGTTCTGTGGGGTTCTGTGGGGCTCTGTGGCTTGTTGGAACAGTTATTTACTTGGACTGCCACAGACTGCCTGCAGACTGTGGCAGTACTGCACAGAACATATACCTTTTCTCTGGACTCTGTGAGACTCTGTGGGGCTCTGTGGGGCTCTGTGGGGCTCTGTGGGACTCTGTGGGGCTCTGTGGGACTCTGTGGGACTCTGTGGGGCTCTGTGGCTTGTTGGAACAATTATTTACTTGGACTGCCACAGACTGCCAGCAGACTGTGGCAGTACTGCACAGAACATATACCTTATCTCCAGGTCCTGTGGGCTCTGTGGTACCCACAGTGCTGCAGAGGCCTCTGCAGAGAGCCCCAAGTTTGCTGATGTAGCAAGGCCACTAGACCCACTAAGCGCAAGGCATTGAAGGATGATTTGGTCATGGAAGGACCATTCTCTTTGGATGTCTCCTTGTCTTGGACAGCCTTTCTTGAGCAGCTTAGCACAGGTCTGAGGTGTCTAAGGATCATTTGTTACAAGAAGCTTCAAATGGAAATTCCAGAAACCTGCCAATTCACCACAGGTAACTCTGCACACTGAGGCTGCCTACACCTCCATGTTAAGGCGTATTTCCACCCATCTTGAGAAGGTACCAGTCATTACAGTGACAATGGATGCACCTCTGAGGAAGTCAGCTGTGAGTTACTGTCCCCATTTTCTGCTATTGTTGTTTTGGTGAATTCAGCTGATCTACATATTGCTTTGATAGTACTGGAACATAGACAGAGATGATGAAGATGAGGCTCCTTCATCAAGACTAACTCAAGAAAGGTGAGTGATTTTGGTATCCATAAATATCACTACCATTTATTGCTGCATGTCAAAGTGCTTTGATGATGATCTTGATGGGATAGTATCTAAAATTGACATGAAATATCCCCCTGGACTCTGTGAGATTCATCCAGACCTCCAGTGTTTTCATCATAGGCCAACAAATCAGCATTTTGAGCTAACCAGGACTAGGAAACTGGTGTGGGCTGCATCCATTGTATGATCTTTATCTTAAACCTTTCCTTACTAACAATATGAAATAGAGAAAGGGCAATACTGATTTGATGACAATCCCCTTGACATCAAATCTTTTCCAGTCATAAGAAAGTCAAGAATATTGCAGCTGTGTCATCATCAGTTACTCCTGCACCATCCACTAATAGTCCTCCTTCCATGACTGTGCCTTATCCTTCATTGGTTTATCCAACACCACTTTTTCCTTTTATGCCTTCACCATATATGCCATGGCCTAATACACCTACTCCTCAACCTCCAACAGATGGTCCAAACCCACCTTCATCTCCACCACCTACTGACTCTGGATCCTTGGAAGACTTCTATGCACAATTCAAGATTTCAGACAACATACAGCAGGGACTTGATAGATTGGGATTTCAGATTGGACATGATCTTTCAAAGGTGTCAGCAGATGATGTAAAGGAAGCTGGGATCAAGGTACTTGATTGGCAACATGTTCTGAAATATTACAGGCAGTACAAACACCACATCTAACATTTTATTCTCAGACACATTCATTTGAACATACCATTGGTCTCTCCATCTACTGCAGTCACTTCAATCCTTTTTTAATCATCAGTCACTCATTTGATACCATACATACACTACAATAACCATTTAATGTTCCCCTAAACTGCATAACCACTGTGAGAGAACCATTGCCTTGCCTTTTCTGCAGTGACCACACCACAAGCCTCTAATAAATCAATTTCTGGTTGTTGAGAGTCATTCAACTTCACCCAATTGTGACGGATCCAAGCCTTAACTTCTCCAATGGTTATGTTTGCTTAGAATGTTATGGAAACTGTGCATTACCTGCACTAAAGCTTTCTTCAATTGGATTCAAATCAGGTGAATATGGAGGAAGAAACAAAAGCAGGACACCTATCAAAAAATGAGAGGAATTCTTATCTTTTTCCAAGTATAACTCACCTGCTGATTCAACAATTTCATGCAGAGCTTCACTCTTATGAATTGCACAATTATCCAGGATCAGGACACTCTTGTTCTGGGGATAAGGATTCATATTAGGTAACTAAGACATCATGAGTTAGGAAGAACCAATTATCCATATAATCACTCACCACATCTTCAACAAATAAATCAAAGAACTCTCCACTATCAACTGAACCATGTACAACATGAAAACCCTCATAACCATTGGTGGAAATGGCTGCAACAATGCTGTATTGTTCACCTTGTACAAAATTGGAGTCTATGATGGCACATTCACCACTGACTGATCTCCCCCAGCAGTGGAAAATGGTACGATCATCTTTGCTAGATTCATCTGCTGTGATAATCATGTCTGCAACCAAGTTTGCTGCAGCCCAATTACGGAATCTTTCACATCGAATTTCATCACGTTCTGCAGCAGCCTTGTGGAGTGCCTTGTATGTCAGGCCTGCATCCCGGAGAAGTTGGTGGATTGCAGATTTTGATAAGCCAATGTCATGGTTCACAGCAAGCCAGTCCTGTATCTCATCAAAGAACAGTTCTGGTGCTTGCTGAACCAACTCCAGGAGGTCATGAATCTGATAAGTATTGAGTGCATTTGGCCGTCCTTGATCAGGGTTATGAGCAGGGACTACATCACCATGGGCTTCAAGATTCCCTGCCCAGCGATAGAAACTACTTCTCCCTATGCCAAGAATATCACATATATCCTCTGGAATGTGCCCCTGCTCATAAAGCTCCATAGCCCGCACTTTGAAATCGTTGGAAATGTGACGGAATGGCATGTCGACACTGTTGAGTTGAGTGAGGGTGACGTGGCAAGGCTAGGCAGATCGGGCTCGGCTATTGCTCGGCTAGTCTTGCCTATCACTCAGCTAAGCGAAAAAAAAATCGGTCATCCCAACTTTTTCTGAAAACACTGTAAGACTCCCCACAACAGCCACGGACCCACAACAATATACAGTTGCAGACAAACAAAAACAACAAATTTAATATCTTGTGTTTGGCTCAAAATTTGACAATTCTGACCACAGATTTGAACTCAGGATGGCGAGAAATGTCTAAAAGCACATCTCCAAAGTTATTCCCACGTAGGGTTCCCAAAGTTCGGTTTGGTTTGGTTTGGGGCTATTTTTGGCCAAATCCGAACCTGGACCAACTAGAAATTGCCTGAACCAAACCTGAACTATCGGTTTGGGTTCAGTTCAGGTTTGGTTTGGGTTTGAACCACCCTGAACCATGGGAAAAATTTAAAATAAGAAAGTTAAGCAAAATTGAAGAGTAATCACATATTGAAATATGTTTGCATGTGTACATGTTGAAGCAACAACCGCTGTAGAGCGATCACTTAGTAGAGCAGAGGATGTAGATTGATGTCTAAGTACTGAGGTATTATTACAGTCTATCTACTGATCTGATGTCAGCGATATTAGTAGCGCTGACTGATCATTTCTATTGTGCTTGCTAATGCACAGTCATGCACATGGTGTGCTATTGTCTGAGTTTGACATCTGTCAAACTCTATAATATCTGCCTAACTCTATAATATCTGTCAAGATATTAATAGCAGTGAACTCTATAATTATGATCTCTCTGCATAGAAGTCTTCCAAGGATCCAGAGTCAGTAGGTGGTGGAGATGAAGGTGGGTTTGGACCATCTGTTGGAGGTTGAGGAGTAGGTGTATTAGGCCATGGCATATATGGTGAAGGCATAAAAGGAAAAAGTGGTGTTGGATAACCAAATGAAGGATAAGGCACAGTCATGGAAGGAGGACTATTAGTGGATGGTGCAGGAGTAACTGATGATGACACAGCTGCAATATTCTTGACTTTCTTATGACTGGAAAAGATTTGATGTCAAGGGGATTGTCATCAAATCAGTATTGCCCTTTCTCTATTTCATATTGTTAGTAAAGGAAAGGTTTAAGAATAAAGATCATACAATGGATGCAGCCCACACCAGTTTCCTAGTCCTGGTTAGCTCAAAATGCTGATTTGTTGGCCTATGATGAAAACACTGAGGTCTGGATGAATCTCACAGAGTCCAGGGGATATTTCATGTCAATTTTAGATACTATCCCATCAAGATCATCATCAAAGCACTTTGACATGCAGCATAAATGGTAGTGATATTTATGGATACCAAAATCACTCACCTTTCTTGAGTTAGTCTTTGATGAAGGAGCCTCATCTTCATCATCTCTGTCTATGTTCCATGACTATCAAAGCAATATGTAGATCAGCTGAATTCACCAAAACAACAATAGCAGAAAATGGGGACAGTAACTCACAGCTGACTTCCTCAGAGGTGCATCCATTGTCACTGTAATGACTGGTACCTTCTCAAGATGGGTGGAAATACGCCTTAACATGGAGGTGTAGGCAGCCTCAGTGTGCAGAGTTACCTGTGGTGAATTGGCAGGTTTCTGGAATTTCCATTTGAAGCTTCTTGTAACCAAATGATCCTTAGACACCTCAAGACCTGTGCTAAGCTGCTCAAGAAAGGCTGTCCAAGACAAGGAGACATCCAAAGAGAATGGTCCTTCCATGACCAAATCATCCTTCAATGCCTTGCGCTTAGTGGGTCTAGTGGCCTTGCTACATCAGCAAACTTGGGGGCTCTCTGCAGAGGCCTCTGCAGCACTGTGGAGGTACCACAGAGCCCACAGGACCTGGAGATAAGGTATATGTTCTGTGCAGTACTGCCACAGTCTGCTGGCAGTCTGTGGCAGTCCAAGTAAATAATTGTTCCAACAAGCCACAGAGCCCCACAGAGTCCCACAGAGTCCCACAGAGCCCCACAGAGTCCCACAGAGCCCCACAGAGCCCCCAGAGCCCCACAGAGTCTCACAGAGTCCAGAGAAAAGGTATATGTTCTGTGCAGTACTGCCACAGTCTGCAGGCAGTCTGTGGCAGTCCAAGTAAATAACTGTTCCAACAAGCCACAGAGCCCCACAGAACCCCACAGAACCCCACAGAACCCCACAGAGTCCCACAGAGCCTAGAGAAAAGGTATATGTTCTGTGCAGTACTGCCACAGTGTTAGGACAAGCCCACACACAACCACAAGCCTCAATGAGAAGAGTGAAGATAAAAGAATAGATTCGACACAATAGAGTAGTAACCTGGTGTGGAGGAAACTATCTAGAGTCTTAGAGACTCCTACCTACAACGCACCACCTTATATACCCCAACCATGGTCTGTGCGCAGCAGCCTCATGCCCCAAGGGCTATGCGCGCGCAGCAACGAAACCATGGCGACTATCTACTCCTTCCCGCGATGCCCGTGTCCCCATCCGGTCCTTATTGTCTTCTTATCGGTACAGCCCCTGACTGACTAACCGCTGACCTAACCGATGGGCGCCTTGACATAGGGGTTGGCGCCTACAAGTCCTGTATACCTATGCGTCCACAGGGCTCCAGAGAAAATAGATAAAAATATGGAAAAATAGCCGAAAGTCGTAAAGTCGTAACACACAGTCTGCAGGCAGTCTGTGGCAGTCTGTGGCAATCCAAGTAAAAAACTGTGCCAATAAGGCACAGAGCACCACAGAGTCCCACAGAGTCTTGCAGAGTCCCACAGAGTGTCACAGAGCCTGGAGAAAAGGTATATGTTCTGTGCAGCACTGTGCAGTACTGCCACAGACTGAGTATGGAAGGAGGCGCACAACTTTCGTTCCTGGTAGAAACAATTCCAACCAGTGGTTCATAAGTTATTCATGTTTAGCCAATTGACAAGTCATTGCAGACAGCTGCAGTGCTGATACAGAGTCCCACAGAGTCCCATAGAGTCCCACAGAGTCTTGCAGAGTCTGAGAGCACTTCAGGTCACTGCAGAATTACTGCAGGTCTCTGCAGATCCCTGCAGATCACTGTGGATTCACTGCAGGTCTCTGCAGAATTACTGCAGGCCACTACAGGCCACTGCAGGTCACTGCAGGTCACTGCAGAATTACTGCAGATCACTGTGGATTCACTGCAGGTCTCTGCAGAATTACTGCAGGCCACTGCAGGCCACTGCAGGTCACTGTAGAATTACTGCAGGTCACTGCAGATCACTGTGGATTCACTGCAGGTCTCTGCAGAAGTACTGCAGGCCACTACAGGTCACTGCAGGTCACTGCAGATCACTGTGGATTCACTGCAGGTCTCTGCAGGTCTCTGCAGAATTGCTGCAGAATTACTGCAGATCACTGTGGATTCACTGCAGGTCTCTGCAGGTCTCTGCAGAATTACTGCAGAATTACTGCAGATCACTGTGGATTCACTGCAGGTCTCTGCAGGTCTCTGCAGAATTACTGCAGAATTACTGCAGATCACTGTGATTCACTGCAGGTCTCTGCAGGTCTCTGCAGAATTACTGTGGATTCACTGCAGGTCACTGCAGGTGTCTGCAGGCTTGCTGCAGGTTCACTGCAGGTTCACTGCAGGTCACTGTGGATTCACTGCAGATTCACTGTGGATTCACTGTCAGCACTGTCAGTACTGTGGCTTACTGCAGGCCACTACAGGTCTCTGCAGGTCTCTGCAGGTCTCTGCAGAATTACTGCAGGCCACTACAGGTCTCTGCAGAATTACTGCAGGCCACTGCAGATCACTGTGGATTCACTGCAGGTCACTGAGGATTCACTGCAGGTCTCTGCAGAATTACTGCAGGCCACTGCAGGCCACTGCAGGTCACTGCAGATCACTGTGGATTTACTGCGGGTCTCTGCAGAATTACTGCAGGCCACTACAGGTCACTGCAGATCACTATGGATTCACTGCAGGTCTCTGCAGAATTACTGCAGGCCACTGCAGATCACTGCAGATCACTGTGGATTCACTGCAGGTCTCTGCAGAATTACTGCAGGCCACTGCAGATCACTGTGGATTCACTGCAGGTCTCTGCAGAATTACTGCAGGCCACTGCAGGCCACTGCAGGTCACTGTAGAATTACTGCAGGTCACTGCAGATCACTGTGGATTCACTGCAGGTCTCTGCAGAAGTACTGCAGGCCACTACAGGTCACTGCAGATCACTATGGATTCACTGCAGGTCTCTGCAGAATTACTGCAGGTCACTGTGGATCACTGCAGGTCTCTGCAGAATTACTGCAGGCCACTGCAGGTCACTGCAGATCACTGTGGATTCACTGCAGGTCTCTGCAGAATTACTGCAGGCCACTACAGGTCTCTGCAGAATTACTGCAGGCCACTGCAGATCACTGTGGATTCACTGCAGGTCTCTGCAGAATTACTGCAGGCCACTGCAGGCCACTGCAGGTCACTGTAGAATTACTGCAGGTCACTGCAGATCACTGTGGATTCACTGCAGGTCTCTGCAGAAGTACTGCAGGCCACTACAGGTCACTGCAGGTCACTGCAGAATTACTGCAGGCCACTGCAGATTCACTGCAGGTCTCTGCAGAATTACTGCAGGCCACTGCAGGTCACTGCAGATCACTGTGGATTCACTGCAGTCTCTGCAGAATTACTGCAGGCCACTGCAGGTCTCTGCAGAATCACTGCAGGTCTCTGCAGAATCACTGCAGGCCACTGCAGGTCACTGCAGATTGCTGTGGATTAACTGCAGGTCACTGCAGGTCACTACAGGTCACTGCAGGTCACTGCAAAATTACTGCAGGCCACTGCAGGCCACTGCAGGTTACTGCAGAATTACTGCAAGCCACTGCATGTCACTGCAGAATTACTGCAGATCACTGTGGATTCACTGCAGGTCTCTGCAGGTCTCTGCAGAATTGCTGCAGAATTACTGCAGATCACTGTGGATTCACTGCAGGTCTCTGCAGGTCTCTGCAGAATTACTGCAGAATTACTGCAGATCACTGTGGATTCACTGCAGGTCTCTGCAGGTCTCTGCAGAATTACTGCAGAATTACTGCAGATCACTGTGGATTCACTGCAGGTCTCTGCAGGTCTCTGCAGAATTACTGTGGATTCACTGCAGGTCACTGCAGGTCACTGCAGGCTTGCTGCAGGTTCACTGCAGGTTCACTGCAGGTCACTGTGGATTCACTGCAGATTCACTGTGGATTCACTGTCAGCACTGTCAGTACTGTGGCACTGTGGGCACTGCAGCTGTCTGCAAACATTCTGCCAATTCACTGCCAGGTTACTACAAAATCACTGCAGATCCACTGTGGGCACTGTGGGCACTGCAGGTTTCTGCAAACATTCTACTTGAAGTCTGTGACTTGTCTGCCAGTCCTGCAACACTGTGGGCACTGTGGGGAAACCCCAAGTTTGCTGATGTATTGATAGCAACAAACACCTCAAACTGTTTAGTCATAACAGCTGGGCTGGGTAAAGGTGCAATCCCAGATGGTACAGCAGTAGTCTGGGATGTGTGGGGATAGGTATGTTGGGGCATGTAATGGTTGCCAAAGGAAGGTGGGATGCCATGGTTGCCAGAGGAAGGCACTGGGGTGTCACGGTCACAATGAATTCTGTGGTTAGATGGTGACGCAAAGGCATCTAGTGACATAGAGTATACAGACTCGTATCAAATACAATAGCAATCCACACACCTTGACCACTAGTATCAGAGTGTATGTTGTACCAGACAGTATGCCCATTGTCAATAATGTCATGGGCAAGGGATTGGCAATCGGAATATTGACAGATCATCATACCAGCCCTGGATGCCACTATCAGGTCCAGGCAGAGTGCCAGTGAGCCACTCATGCTCTCCAGATCCATAGTAATAGGATGTGTCGTAGCCAAAGGATGGATCCATGATAGTGTCACCTAGGTGGGAGGCAAAGGGGGATGGGGGGCAAAGGAGAGGTGTGCATGCTGCGACGAGCATCGAGGCAGACACTCTCACTGAGGGTCTATTTCCCAGGGTCAGGCAGATCGGGCTTGGCTATTGCTCAGCTAGTCTCGGCTATCGCTCGGCTAGTCTCGCCTATCACTCAGCTAAGCGAAAAAAAATCGGTTGTCCCAACGTTTTCTGAAAACGCTGTAACTATTTTTGGGTCATTTTTCAAACAAAATCAGCTATGCTTCCGTGCGCGCTAACGCTATAAGGTGATTCCCGACCCAGTTGTATATAGAAATTGAAATACATGGGTCCCTTCATCGTCTCCCTGCAATTCTCCCAATCATTCGTATCACTTCTATGGCAACGATGAGCGTGACGACGATGGGCTTTCAGCCGTTGACATTTGGAAGTTTTGTGATGACTCCACCGACGTTGAGCGTTGTGATGACGCCGACGCTCAGTGTTGCGGTGGTGGGCCCTCCATCGTATGCAATATGGCATAATGAACCACACAGTCGACATGATCTATCTCAGGCTGAACAGCGAAAATGTAAAACGGGGATCCCTGAAGAGTAGGCAACTCGTCAAAAAAAAGGATGGCATCCTCTTTCGTACAGTGCTCATGGGCCCTCCTCTCCCAGCGGTACGCGTCAACAACGCCAAACAATCTGACCATGCCCATGGGCAACGCCCTACGATCCATCAGAAACTGATCAAAGTTGTCGACGTGGCGGCGTTTCTAACAGAATTGAACGGGCGCCCCGCAATGTGGACAGAGTGAGCGTACCGAAAGATGAGCTCCAGGCGATTCTTGGACGGACAATGATGATCGCTTCTGGTATAAAGAATCAACAACTGCTAAAACTCCAGAAAAATGATAGTAGCATACCAAGATGGCCAAATCTGCCTCGGGATGACTGCGGCGCTCTGTGACATGCACCGGGGATGCAGAAACGGACGAAAGGAGAACGAAGAGGGCGGTCAGCAGAGTGAAACGCATTGAGAGCGGTTGAGAGTTTGAAAATGAGGTCCAGCCTAACTTGCATTCCGGTTTGGAAGGGTTACTTATATTTTTTCTTCATCGCTACTATCAACTGGTTTCCACGACACCCATCTGTCAAACACGGCTGAATTCGCTTTCCGAAACTGATACTCTGATCCGCCGACCGCAACCAAAAGCACGTGACCCGCTTGTAATACGCGACGGCTTGCGATGGCGTCGGCGACCGGTTTGGAGCCTTATAAACCACGTCGCAGTCACACTCGCAATCATGTCCGGTGACACAGGAAAGCCTCCCCGCTCCAAATGCACTGGCAATGCGCTCGCCACAGTCCAGGCGCACGCGGCAGACGCTCCCTATACTCTCTTCGGGAGCTGCTTCTGCCCGTTCGTGCAGAGGGCTTGGGTAACGTTCGAGTATCTCGGCGTGCCCTACAAGGTGAGCTCGTATGTGTGCGCTGTCAACTATGTAGATGGACCGATGATGTTTAGTACTGTGAGTGACATCTATGAACCCACTGCCATGCAGGTCAACCTGACCCTTGCTGGCAGATGAAATCAATCCCTATCAGACCCCGAAACCTCAGGAACTCCTCGATGTCTCCCCAAAGGGTCTCGTCCCTGCTCTCAAGTTGAACGAATACGACCCTCCACGGCCGCTCAATGAAAGCATCATCATCGTCGACTTTCTCGAAGAGTGGGTGAACTAGTGGCTTTCATTATAGACGCATATAGTGACGATACGTGACATCTCCAGTATAGCCAGGCAAACCGGCAAAGTACACAGCTTGCTACCTCCAGCCAGCGAACCCTGTATGTGACTCGATCCTCCTCAATCTGAATCACCCAACCGAGCTGTTTTCTTGAACATAGACGCCCGCGCTCTCATCCATCTGCAAGCAGACCACGTCAGCCGCTCCGTCATTCCCTCATTTTATCGCTACCTCCAAGCGCAAGACCCAGAAAAACAGACTGAATTTGGCGGCGAATTCTATCAAGCCGTAGAGAAGCTTGTTGCGCTCTTTGAACGAGCCGAGAAGGAACTAGGGAATGACCCGAAACTGAAGAAACATTTGGGTTCGTGGTCGGGTGGCGAGCTCAGTTTGGCGGATATTACGTGGCCTTGTTTGTCTCTCCTTTGTCTCTCTCGATTAGGTGGTCTGACCATGTCGTGCATGTTTGTAGGGATATTCAGATCGACCAATGTCCTTAAACACTATCGTGGGTTTGAACTCCCCAAAGCGACAAATTCTCTTCGTGGATGCAACGTGTGTTCGAACACCCTGCATTCAAGCGACTGCAGCACTGAAGATCTGTATCTTGACAGTTACGAACGGTATGTCTTGTTCTTTGATGGTCACCAGTCAACGTCGTTTGATTCAGATTTCTCGGGTTACAGATACGCGTATAACAGGCCAAACACGAGCCAGATGGCGAAGGCTATCAATTCTGGAACAGCTCTTCCTTGATTGGCTTTTGCGCTCTGTAGTGCTATGTATCATATGTATGTATGTGTATAACGAGAATCTCAATTTGCAGTGCGCGTTGGCTGATAAGTTTAAGCCTTAACACACCTAACTGGTTGCTTATTTCCGTTGCTTTTCTGTCAATCTAATTAAATTTATATTGCCTGTCATGCATGATGGCTTCCCCAGCGCGAATCTCTTGGCCAAACGTCCAGCGTCGACTCGCGTTCATCTCTGCCGCTTCCACTTCCACTCGACATATATAACGCCCGCTCTCACCCTGACTGAAATTCATATGCTTCTTATATTTTACGGCCTGCTGGCTCATCGACCTCGTCATACTCCTTCAGCTTGTCTAGAATACGACCATGGCGGGACGTGGCAAACGAGTGGACAGCCTGCTAAAGACCTAAATTAATAATGAAACTGTCTCCCTCGATAAATGCTGCGAAATACTGTTGGATATAGAGGCTTGTTACTGAGAAGCTGGCGTTGTTACGGCAAGGTGTGATCAACGCGGTGGCCCATGTGAGTTGGTTTTTGGACGATGTTGCACTTTTATTGATCCTTTCATGAGCAAATGGCGCGATGCACCATCGCCGAGACCAAGCAAGATCGACTCTAGTAGCGGTATTACCCACTTCAGATGGCGATACAAGCTGGGTGCATCTGACACCTTGGGCGTATAACCCTTTTCGTTAGCGCAGAGTCGTATACTAGGCATTGACTCGGAATCAGATATGATAATTGTGTCTCGAAGAATTGCGTTGTCTAACGATGAAAGGCGGAACTTGCATTCATCCTGCCACAAATCCTAATGTATTAACGTACAGAAGACTGTGATACTCACACTGATGTTAACTATCATAGTGATCCCGCGTTTGAATTAAATGAGCGTTGGCTGCGTTTATCTATATCAGTCACTCGCAAGTGACAGCGTGATCGGCTACTAGAGTGCTTTTGCCGGTTAGGGGCTTCGATCGTACGGCTGGCAATGAAATAGTCTTCACCGGCGCGCATTTCTTCTTTCCTTACTACCACATCATGCACTCCATCCACACCACCATCCACACCACCACCGTTAACCCTGGCGCTGGTCGCCAACTCCCTGTCCCCAATTCCCCACACATTGATCCTGCTAACCTTCTTACAGAACCACCCCGTCCCCTTTTCGCAAAGGCCTATTGGCCAGGCGCCCAGTCGCCAGTGCTCCAACTGGAAGATAACTTTCTTGCAGAACCGCCCCGTCTCCTTTTCGCAAAGGCCCATTGGCCAGTCGCCCAGTCAGTGCTCTATTTGAAAGATAATCATCTGGCAGAGCCACCCCGTCCTCTTTTCGCAAAGGCCCATTGGCCAGTTGCCCAGTCGCGAACAATTCCCATGGCGAGCAACACTCAAATGCCTATTCGCAGGCAACACAGGGTGGTCAGTGTGGCGCTTTCTGCTCGAATAAACCTCGCTGATAAATATCTGACATAGGTAATCGGTTCTCAGATGTCCGATTGCCCTTTTAGGTTGACCAGTCCGCCGCCAGTCCGCCGCAAGACAAAAAAGGCGGGGATCATGGACAAGATGAGGAAGGCATGGGTCAAGGCAAGAACTGTAGCGGGGGAGCTCCGGGCCGTCTGTTAGATGGCCCGGGGAGGGGGAGGAGGAGGGTGACATTATGGAAATTCGTTTGCTTTCTTTTCTTTTCTTTCATTTATTATATTTGCTGACGTATTCCACATATTCCAATAGGTTCGTTTAGGATTCCCCGTCGCCCGTCGCCCATCGCCGTCGCCCGCCTCGTTCCACAGAAAAGGTACGTCCTAGGGATGGTGGAGGGGTTGCCGTGCCCCTTTTCCTCGTGCTTCCCTTGTCGTGGGCCCTGGGCTTAAGATCCGTCGGGATCGAACCAAAAGCACGAAAATTCTCCACCCGCGTTGTTCCTGATAAAGGTAAATGGTGTTTGTTAAAATGATTGGACTTTTTCTGACGAACACCTCCCCGCAGTTTGAAATAACAACTCGAGCTGATGTTGCGTCGGCCTCCCTCCTATTTCGTCTACATAAAGGGATCGAATATCACCGGCCACCGACGGCGCCGCGGAACACCATCTTCGCCCTCTTTACCACCCTCCCACACTCGCACCGGCAACCCAGCATCTACCACCCCCGACATGCACCATCGAAGCCATAAACCGCGGCTTAAATACCTTCCAGACCATCAAATGTCGCCGGAGCACCGCCGCACTAGTCGCCGCCCAACAAGAGTACACTAAAGTATATCATGACACCCATCCCTGCTCGGGTGGCGTCCGCACGACTTTGTCCGCAGTGCTATCAGATTCGGAGGAGGAGTAAATGCGCCCGATTCTACAGTCCAACGAGCGGCGGCCATCAGCGCTCTGGGCATAATAGATTGGCAACCACCGTAAATGGGGAAGAGGGGTATTGCACCGTGTTGGACAGGAGGAAAGCGGGTTTACATTGGATACTTGAGATGGTCGATTGGTTGCAAAGAAGGCTAAAAGCGCGAGAAGTGGGGGCGGAGAGGTGTTGGAGGACCCAATTACGACGCCAAGCTCCGACATCTTCACGCTATGGACCAGATTGAAGTCGTAGGCTACAGTGACCTTGTTCCAGCTGTCGACGACGCAGGCAGGGCGTGACCCCGTCAAGGGCCTGGTATCGTCATGTACCGCAAGCGGCGCTCCTGGGTAGTGCGTCATTCCCTGGGGAAACGGGACCAAAGATGTTCCAGTGGCGTCCTGATGGCAATTTTTTGAAGATTCGTGGGGAAGAAGAGCAGCGGTACGTACATCGACGTTAATGTTATGCAATTTCTCATGTACCGAGTCTCAAGATCTCATGGAGAGTCTTGTTCTCTATAGCATAATACAGCGCTACCTAAATTCTACGGCTTCGTTAGATTTATGCTTACAAGTTCATATCCTACAAATAAACCCTTGCACAAGAGCCCTGACATCCTGGTATCCTGACTAGACAGGTTCCAAATCCTTCTCTGTCCAGAATCCCAAATGATGGTTTTCAAATGATAACGCCCGTATCAATGTCAGCTCCTTTTCCGCTAATTAGAACGGAGTGCATCTGACGATAGGGCCTGGCATGACTTTCCACTAATGACAGTTAACAGGTCCGACGTAGCGACAGAGAACGTCGTAGGATGGGTTGGCGTCTTTCATGTCATTGACGAGCAAGCCTCGGCTGATTGGCTGCTCATGAAATTCAAACAAACAACATACCTGTCATCATTTAAAATGCATTGGTTAACGCTGCCGTTACCTCCCATACCATCAGACAAAACGTGAAAATGGCCCCAGCTTCCAATGGACGAAGTTTGCCAATCGGCGCCCAGGCGGTCGGTCTGTTGTCGTTTCGCAACTTGGTCAAGCAGATGAACTGGAAAGGTTTTCTTTTTAATCACAGTTAGGCCGATGGCATTGTATAACGGTCGTGAAGTTGACGGGAGAGATATGGCAGTAGTCATACATGCAATTTTTGTGGGAGAGGCCAAAACTACAATAATCGTGCTTGTCGGAGAAGAGCGAGTGTTTGTCAGGAACGAGCACAGGGACGTTGGACTCTGCTCCGGGCATACTGAAGGCAATGGCCATATTCTGCATGCACGTGACATGGCCTGAGCAATAACTCTATGGAATCATTACTAGGCTGGTTCTCACCCATTGCTCTAACATAATCCATGATGCTCTCCGTTCACTGCTACGTGGACGCGATTGCAATTGGTAAAATTAGCTATACATCTTTCCTCTGTCGTCGTTTTCGCCGCCCCCAATGCGCTCTTGGCATCCGCCTTTCCAATAGGCGGTGGTACAGCCAAAGGACTAATTCTCTTCTGGTAATACTACTTCCCATTCTACGAGACCGAGTATCCGCACGTCTGACCTGCGCGCTTCTCCGTTTTGAAACGAGCCAGTAAGGACTCGGAGGTGGGTGTGTAAACTAAACTCTACTTTAGTATGGCGATTCTTTAGGGACTGTATGTCAAAAAAACAAAAAAAGCAGCATCTTGTTGTTAGTATATTCGCAAATTTTGGGGGCCATCTTTATTTAAAGATCGAAATTAGGAGACCCTCGAATGGAGAATGGGCCGACGTATGATCTTTTTTTCAGGTCATAATTAGACTGCTAATTTTTGCTTTGTTTACCGCATCACCTAGTGCCCCTGGACTGAACAGGCCGGACATATGTTGGACTACTCACTAAGATTGAGCGTATTCAATGCCTTGTTGTTGAACCCACTGGCCCGGGAAGGCTCAGGGCCCTCCATCGCGCACCACTCCCAACTCGTCCAACGAGTCTCACTATGCGTCTTTCCTCAATTCAGACATCATGCATCACGGAGTGGTTTCATGCGACAAACGGACTTTTGCAAGGGAATGCAAGGTTCATCAAATGATACCTGTGCCGTCGGCATTGCAACGATCGCACAACATCGAATCGACTGAGATTGTACCGTGTCCCGGAAAATTTAGTAGAATGCGAAGCCCATCAAATGATATTTGTATGGTGCATCACAACGATTGAGTCTTTTAATACCCGATGTCTGAGCAGAATCATCCCCAGGCTGGTCCTCACTACCCACCAATCCAATTCTCTTTCCATCATGCGTCTTTCCTCTTATGTCGTTTTCGTCGCCTTTGCGCTCTTACCATCAGCCTACCCAATCGACAATTACAGTCAAGGGACTGGTTTTCTTCTGGTAATCCTTCCCACTCTACGAGACCGTATTCGCACGTCTGACCTGCGCGCTTCTCCATTTAGAAACGAATGGTCAGTGGATGGCGTGGCATCGTTACGTTACTGAACCTCACTTGTTGTCAGGACTCTGGCAGCCATAACCCCGGGCTAAGCGGACAGGTGGGACAATGCCTTTGACCAGTCGTCTACGAACAGTGTAAAGCTGAACTCCAACTTTAGCCTTCTTCTGGAATCCACCGGTATTCTGACGGGTATAAGACGGTGTGTCGCAGCAGCAGC
Organism: Amanita pallidorosea; assembly: GCA_023014475.1. Lineage (NCBI taxonomy): Eukaryota > Fungi > Basidiomycota > Agaricomycetes > Agaricales > Amanitaceae > Amanita > Amanita pallidorosea. Next base: position 485,013 of record JAEBUS010000037.1, read on the forward strand.
AGCTCTCCGGAACATGCCTCAGCCGTTTTTTTAGGTTATTCGAGATGAGCTGAGACATGGAAGCCTAACGAGTTCGCATGTGATATTGTTCGGTAAAGACATCATGAACTTCGACTTTACAAACAAGAACCCGTGGGACACACACGACGAGTATGATATTTTCTTAGGACATAATGAACTGTGTGCTGACCTTTGCATTGTATATATCTTCAAGACATCCAGAGCACAGCCATGACACAAGCAATCAACAATGGAAAGGGTTTGTTATCAAGCATGTTATTCAGCCTGATGGCACAGTATGTCAATGCTGAGTCACTCTCTGAACGTAAAACTGAACCTCACTTGCTGTTTTCAGTTTTTTCAAGATTATCATGATAAAGATGGTATACTAAAGGTATCACTTTTGTGCGCCCCTAATGGGGGTAAAGATTGCAGGATTTTCTATCCCATGTAGGATATTCTTTCAAGCTGACTGCGAGTGCTGACCTTTGAGTTGTATATTGGACCAAGCGGACAAATATTTGATGTAGGTCGATTCCGGCACTTATTCCTGTTGCCTTTTGAAACACAAATCTAAACTCCATTTTAGGAAGAGCCCATCCTCACTACAAGTGAACATATGGAGTCTGGGACGGTGTGTCAATGCTACTTAGTCCAGAACATGGAACTGAACCTCGCCTGCTGTATCTAGTATGTTCGAAAATTTTTTTGGCCGTCTGAAATGTTGGTATTTCGTCGGAAACCCTCGGATGGAGAATGGGTTGTGCACAAAAGGACCCCGACGTATGATCTTCTTTTCGGGTCATAATAGACTGCTGATTTTTTGCTTCGTATATGTAGACCACTGCATCATGCATCGCCCCCAAATTGAACAGGCAGGACGTATGTTGGACTACTCACTAAGGTCGAGCGTATTCAATGCCTTGTTGTATCTATGATGTGTATTGATTCGAGCTGTTGAAAAGAAAGTTGGTTCGAGTTTATTGAGAGTGGTTTACTGAGGGAAAACGGAAAACTTCAATGAGGAGAATGCAAAGCGCACCAAATAATAGCAGTGGCAGTCGTCTGCGCGACAGGGCCGCCATCACGAGACTGTGCTGGGTCCCATCCCTACGAACCCACTGGCCCGGGAAGGCTCAGGGCCCTCCGTCGCGTACCACTCCCAACTCGTCCAACGAGTCTCCATTCACTCCTCAATCGTCTTTTTCGCTGCCTTTGCGCTCTTGGCATCCACCTATCCCATTCGCTCTCAGAGGTCTTGATTCATGCACTTTGAAAGAAAGTCGGCATGGTGGCCAGTCGGTTCATCAGTGAGATGAATCGACAGTCAGACATCAGGAAGTGGCCCATGCGATAGACGGACTTCAAGGGAATGCAAGGATCATCAAATGATACCTGTACCGTCGATCGCACAACATCGAATCGACTGAGATTGTACCGTGTCCCGGAAACTTGAGTAGAATGTGCTCGTGAAGCCCATCAAGTGATATTTGTATGTTGCATCACAACGATTGAGCTTTTTAGTAAATGGTATTTGTATCGTCCAACCGCGACACCGCATCCCATCATAACAATTGAGATCGTCTTTTTAAACCCGATATCTGAGCGGAATCATCCAGGCTAGTCCTCAAGGCCTCACGCACCAACTCATCGTTCGCCATGTGTCTTCTATCATCGTTTTCACCGCCATTGCGCTCTTGGCATCTGCCGCTCCAATCGACGATTCAATACAGTCGGAGGGGTGATTCTCTTTGGGCAATCATTCCCGTTCTAAGGGTGGCCTCGATATAGTCGTCAAGGCCTGGTAGAACGCGAACCACCGCCACCGCATGACACCGAAAGCAACGTCTTTCCGTCGGATGACACCTTCGCAGAAGATGGTTGGGGACACGGACAAGGACCCAACAGATACCTCGCGTCCCTGCTGGCAAATACAGCCATAGCCAAATAATGTGATCTGACTTGGTCAATGGCTTGTAGTACGGTTATGGCCTATCGCTTGGGATTGAATGCTTGAACGCGGCCTTTTGGAGAAAGGGATTCGGATGTTAAGTATTTTCAGTGATTGATATCAAGAGGACGGCTGGGAGGAAGGCTGGAAGGGATCGTCTACAGAGGGCTGTGCGGGACGGTGAGGAGAACGTCACATCGACTCAGTTGAATAGCTGCAGCGGTCAGTTCAGTTCGGTTCGGAGTTGAACTGTACGTGGGATCTAGTATCCTGCTCAACGGTTTTGCCAGGCTCATCTTCACATCAGGCACTCCAACCGATAGCGAACTCGACTTCGTTATGATAACGAAGTCGAGTTCGCTATCGGTTTGCAGGTATATCTTACAATGCGTTATAGAAAAGTTGCATTCCCATATGGTTTTGTGAACATTACAGTTACTATAAGACATTTTGACGACTTTGGGACAATGTAGCAGGATATAAGACTATATACGACTTCGACTCTTTTGTTGATGATCCATCCCACGACTCGGTTCCAACAACCCACCTCATGTTCGAGATTCATCGGGACCACACCATACAGGCGACTGTGAACAATCAATTGATAGTCACAAAAACATTTCTTGAGGGCTGGATTCTGAAATCGTGCGACATGAATTTGAATTTGCAAGGAAATTATGACATACTTGATTATGACATACTTTATCGGTATTTATTGTGCTCTGTGGTTTTGGTTACTAAGCACTGAATTCAGATCTGAGGCCCAGTTCTGATTCCGTATGTCGCAGGGTTTGACGGGTTTTAGATGGTTGTAGATGGTCGAAATGTCTGATATTGTCAAATATCCCGCTCAATCCATCAGATATCCGTTCTTGCAACCACAATGCATTTGTCACTGGAATCTGCAGTACAAATGCTTGTTCATCCCATTCCCGCTTCTTCCCGCTCTTCCCACTACATCCCGTTCATTCCTGCTCATCCATGCTCATTCCCGCTCATCCATGCTCATTCCCGTTCATTCCCGCTCGTCCATGTTCTTGTCCTGATTTTTTCATTCACGCCCCTCCGCACTTCCCTCCCCCAAATCCTCGCTCACGTTCTCTTTGCCGTTTCCTATCATCTTGTTCAATGTCCTTTTCCCAGTTGCAACTACCTTCGAAGTCTAGATAGCCATGATTAGTATGTCAACAATCATGAATAAATCAGAGCACACCTTCTTGCGCTAGTATTGTGAGATATGATAGTTCAGGAGAAACCGATGAACATACCTGGAGACTACGATCAAAATACACCTGTATTACTTAGTTATTACGGTAGTAAAATCTTTGATCCAACATACTTGTTTCTCGGCTGGTGTGAGAGCTCCCCATGCTGCATTGAACTCGTCGTAGGTTCCTTTGTTGTTGTGTTGCTTTTGGAAATCGATATTGAAAAGGTTGCTACATGTTTGTCAGCTCCTGTCATTGTCGAATATACAACTTACTCTGGTGTGTTATACTTAGTAACACGCTTGATTGCATTCCCATTGCTTTTTATTTGTATCAACAGTGGTCGTGTTCTGTGGAGTGGGCTTTGATCCGATGTTCCTCAGAGATAAGAGGCATTGTGCATTCTCAAAAGATAAGGAAGCAGTGGACGTTGCCTTTGTGGTGGTGGTGAGTGATATATTTCAAGTGCGCAGGATAATAGGACTTGCCAGAGTTCGACGGGTAGATGGAGCACCGGGTGAAGCGCTGGCAAGAGCAGCCTTTGCGATGGTGGTGAGCAATATATGTGAAGTGCAGGAGGCAATGGTACTTGCCGGAGTTGCACTGTTGGACGCCTGACCTCCTGCAATGGATGGAGCGCTGGTGAGAGCAGCCTGTGCGATGGTGGTGAGCAATATATGCAAAGCGCAGGAGGCAGTGGTACTTGCTGGAGTTGCGCCATTGGATGCCTGACCTCCTGCAATGGATGGAGCGCTGGTGAGAGCAGCCTTTGCGATGGTGGTGAGTGATATATGCAAAGCGCAGGAGGCAGTGGTACTTGCCGGAGTTGCGCCTTTGGACGCCTGGCCTTCTTCAGATGGCTGTAAAACTGCCATATCTAGTGGCATATTGTTATCTTGTTGCGATGAGTATGAATATTGCTGTTCAATGTGCTGTAAACTGTGCATTAATACGTAAAAAAGATGTTGAAACGACCCACAGTGGATTAATGGGCTTAATTACGTGCACTTGATTTGGAGAAGCGATTGGAGGATTCTTGAGAGCCAGAGGCAAAGTTTCTACATGAGAGGGCCTGCTGATTCATTTCATTGATAACATGTTGGTGTTCTGCCTTTGCGCCAGCTATACCCTGCCTTGGACGTTTCTTTGACGGTTCTGCATGGCATCTCCCACTTGTGCTCGTTTTCTCTTGCCCTGGACTCCTTGGCCTTAATGCTTCTGTGCCAATTCATGTAGAAGTTACTAGTGAATGTGTTAGCCTTCCAATTGTTATCACAATAGGTGAATTCTGGGTAATGTATATGAAGGTGTCTGAAAATAACATTCTTGAATGTGGCGTCATAGTCGCTCCACCTCGGGAGTATGGCAGCACACATTGTCATGCATATTCGCCTGAAGATGTCCTTGAGGTCGTCACGAATTTGTTTGACACAAGCATAACCGACGGGATCGCCTGCAGCATCTTGCAGGAATGCGACAGTGTCTGGTAAGTCTGAATCTGGCAGATCCTTTGCGTCCCACCATGAAGTTATGAGTGGGAAGTCGTTATCCCTCTGCTTCATGTCCATAATTGAGTCATCGTGGGCGCGAGGGAGTATGGTCCTGAGCAAGTCTGCTCTCAGCTGAAGAAAGACGGCTGGTGGGAGTGTTTCAGGATTGACATTATTATTGGGCACTGTTGATGGCAATGCAGATGCTGAGAAGATTGGTGATGGGGATAGAGATGAAGCCAGAGGCATGGCTGTTGGTACATTTGCTGCGTTGGATATATTCTGAGGTGCGAGAGGTGTATTTGATGGAAAACCTGTGTTACTGGAACCGATATTAGACTTTGATGCAAAATACGACTGTCTGTAATGAGTTAGATAGATATCCTGGTTAGGGGATTTGTATGAACATACCTCCAATGACCACTTCTTGCTGCGCAGCCTGCAAATCTTTCCTGTAAGAAATTAGTACATGCATGGTATAATATATGAAAAACTTACTCTATTTGTGCAATTTGTGCATTTAAACTCATATATGCGTCGGTAGGACTGGCATTAAACATATCAGGTGTGTTAGTGGCATCGTGATTGAAATTAAGCTAAATGGATTTAATCAGGAGATTATTGTTGCATAAGGGATAGATTGACGTACAGGGGCATCAAACATATGGGGATTTGTTGCCTGAGAGCTTATTGAATGCGTCGAATAACTTGGATTCCCCTTCGCAGTATGACTTCCCCCCGGCATATCCATGCTTTTATCTGTTAAGTTGGGATATCGTGAGTAGTCCATGGGTATTGAGTTGGGTATCAAGTTGTTGTACAGAGCAAGAAGTGAGAATATCATGTAATACAGCACTTTGATGCATTCGGCGCATCAGTTAAGCACATACATTCAAGTGCTCAAAACATGTTCGGTTCACAGAAATCTAACTCTAGAACATTTTTGTATCTATTTTGGAGCAGTCAGTGTAGTATGATATTCATTCATTGTCTTCAATTTTTGGTTGTTTGACCTGATCATCTGACTTGTCATGTTTTTCCTGCGCTTGTTTCTTAGGTACCATCTATGTAATATTGTAAGTAGATGAATTGTGGAAAAGGAAGCGAATATGAATCTGCACCAATTTCTCCTTGACGAGAATTTCTAATATATCTCCCGCCTTGCAAACACAGCGCACCGCAGCTCTAGCATATCCCAGAATATCTCCATTTCCAGGAATCTTGTTTTCAATACGTGAAGACTGCTGGAGGCATATTATTGCCAATAGAGACAGCCCTGCAGCTTCAAGTAGCTGAAAGCAAAGATAATTTTCCTTTTTTATTGGCATCGGAAAATCGTCATGGTATTCAAGCAATTCATCCAATAGTTTGTCACAGAAATCACTTCCATGCCATTCGTTCACCAAATTTTTGAATTTCTTGCAAATATCCATTACACGGTCCTCATCTGGTAGTATTCCCTGGGGTGGTGTCATGAGGTGCACTCCAGCCTTCTTTTCTGTATTGCCTTCAATCTGCAACAATATCAGCAAATTCCAAGGCTTTAGCTAGAAATAGAGTAGACATACAAAGGCCTGGACAGTTTGGTTCCAAAGATATGACTGAAAATTCCCGGTGTCATCACGTTCTGGATCTAGATTGCAAGGCGATATTTGCATGATATGTGCGGAGGCAAGTGGGGGGAAATCAGGAATGGGAGGAATTGGGCGACAATGACAGGAGCATGCATTTTGCGCAGCAGTGGTTGTTACACTACCAGCAATCTGGATGAGCTTCTGCGCAGAAGCCAAAAGCCTGTTGGACTCGAGCCTGGCATCTTCTGCTGACAAGTTGCCTGCTCGAGACAAAAGCCCTGGTAGTTCTAGAATGTGCTTCTGGAGATCCGCTATGAGTTCATCCATTGTGCACAGTATGTAGATGTTTGTAGTTGAAAGACGAGAGGAAGAGCGATTCTATTGGTCTGTCTAAACTTAGTAGTACATGTACTAACTGTCGATAAGTGTGTCAGATGCAATTGCGAATAAGAGAACATGATTCTAGTGTTAATTTTGTGCTTTGGAAAGGAGATGCAGTTTACTCACATTCATCCTAAACTAACCGTCTATATCATGTTCATTGTCATCTAGTTCATCAGGCGTTGCTACAGAGAGTTTCTCTGCCACGTAAAAACAGTTTGAATACTTTTGATGATATCTTGCTTGCGAGATTCATCGTTGCTGAGAGGAAAAGGTATCATTCCTACTACTGAGTCTATTGATGTTGCTGTGATGACATGTATCTGGTGGGATCCCATATATTTGCAAACGCAAAGTGTCCCATATGAGTCGAAGAGTAAGGATGGGTCCGGATGGAATATACCGAGACCATTGCCAATGCGACTTGTCCCATCGTCTGGGTCATCCTTAAGAAGTAATACTGTATTTCTCCAAATAGAGTTTGATTTGACACTGTGAACTGGGTCTGAGTAAGTAGAATGATCAGTTTATGAGCAGCCATTCGCACCTTCACATTGCGTGAGTTTCGACCATCATTCTTCCGACCATCCTTCCATACTGATCGTGCAATCTGCTCATTTGGGAGCAACAATCGCGCCCATCTCTGGATCATCAGAGCACCATTGGCCACTGTGGGTTCACCAATTGATGTGAGATATGATTGCAGCGCAGTAATCTCTTCATCAGATTGAAGTTGACTTGAACACTTTTCCCTTGCTTGTAGCAGAGAATAGCCATTCCCGAGTAGCAAAGAGCCTCGGGGTAAATGCGCTGAAGGATTTAGCTCAGGAATTAATGATTTGAGCGCATTTTGTTGCGCACGCAGCAGACCACGCTCAGCTAAGTTTGAGAAAGGGTTTGACAGTTGGCACACTTCTTGCCCTAGATTACTGACAGTGTTTTCAAGTGCCCATTGTGCTAGTAAATGGAGTGGGCCACATCGAATCATCTCTTGCACAAGGTGGACCATTGTATGGATGCAAGGACGAATGAGGTGGAGGCAGTCAAGATCGCGTGCATAATATTCCTCCTAAAACTCTTTCTCCCACTGAATTAATAGATCATGCGCTTGCACAATCTGCGTGCGGTATATTTTCCGTTGGTGTACAATGCGAGTTGCACATACCAGCTTGCAGTAATGCCTCCAGAGGTGGTGTGGGAGAACAAGGCGAAAGACGGCGTGTCCGAGAACCCAGAAATATAGTAGGAACTCACACGCTTTATATCCAGAGTTAATTTTAAGGGCCGGGTTTCGAGGGGGGCAATCAAATGATGATGGCAGATATGGCCTTGTGGAGGCAACCAGGGCGCCATGTGTTTTCCACGCATCGCTCGTATTTAGAACAATAAAACTGGGCTTTCCTGACATGTGAAAGACTACCTTGGGGTCGACTTTGTTCCGCCAAATGTCGATCATTAACTGTGGGATGTTGAGGCTACATAGATGCATTAGGTCGAGTGGAAAGCATGAGGGAACGGCAAGCATCAGATCTGCTTGAAGACCAAGGCAGATGCTAGGACGGGAGATACCCGTTTCCAGACGTACAGTAGGCAACAAAACTGTTGCAATGTTTGTTGATTTCACACAGATTGACATTGTGTGCCACAGGACAAATAACAATAAATAAGCGTAAATAAGGGTTGGATAGCACTATTAATCCACTTCAATTTGACTTCATATTGAACATATTTGGTTATGTTTATGCTGAGATATCAATTCATTTGCATGGCAATGTCATTGCAACAGTTTGTTGCTGACAGGTCAGAACACTAAACGCTATCTGGGACTCATGTGATCAGACTTCAAGTCATGTGACATTGTTTAATGAGTTGAAACATGTACCACATAAGTCATAACATCTCTTGGAATCAACCATGAAGCCCATCTCTGCTGCCCAACAATCCACCTCATCTCCCTCCTTAATGCAGGCCATTCTGCTCATGAGGCCTCCTCTCTCACTGGTATACACACCACTCCACCATCTCAAGGCTTTGTAGGAAGCACTGTCCTACCTGCCCAGGTCATCTGGAGGTCATCCTACCAAGCTTTCTGACAGAAATGTCAATCATGCTATTTGCCTCATCAGCTCTGGTAAGGCTGACACAGCTGTGGATGTCACCAGAGCACTCCAGATATCATAAACCAGCCTCTCTCATCTCAGACAACCAGAGAATACTTGAAGGAGGCAGGTATGAAGGCTGTGGTGAAAAAAGAAGAGCCCCTTCTCACTCCCAGGCACAAGAGGGCAAGGATGGACTTTGCATTGGCACACAAGAACTGGACTCTGGGACTGGAAGAAGGTGGTGTGGCAGATGAGACAAAAAACAACAGGCTAGGGTCAGATGGGAGGAATGGGCATGGAAAAAGGCAGGGGAGGGCCTCAGTGACAGGCTAGTGAGTGGCACAGTGAAGTTTGGGGGAGGGTCAGTGATGGTTTGGGGGGTATGATGTGGAGGGGCCTGGCTATGCTTGCAAGATTGATGGGAGGATGGATGGGGATCTCTATGTCTCCATTTTGGAGGAGGACCTTCATGCAAGCCTAGAATATTATGGCAAGAGTGCAGAAGACATCATATTCCAGCAGGACAGTGACCACAAACACACCTGCAAAAAAGCAAAACAAGGGTTCCAGGATCATCAAATGGAACCTCTACTGTGGCCAGCACAGTCTCCAGACCTCAATCCAATTGAACAGCTCTGGACACATATCAAGAGGAGGCTGGCAGGGTATGAAACACCCCAACAGGAATGTTGGAATTGTGGAGAGGGTTGAGGCAGAGTGGAAACCATTGATCCAAAGGTGTGTCAGGACTTGATTGAGAGTATGCCTAGGAGAGTTCAGGCAGCAATGAAGGCAAAAGAGGGCTATACAAAGTACTAGAATGTACCAATATGTTATAAAAAATGTGCCAGCAACAAAACTGTTGCAATGACATTGCCTTGAAATGAATTTATATCTCAGCATAGACATAACCAAATAGGTTTAATATAGGGTCAAATTGAAGGTGCTTAATAGGGCTATCCAACCCTTATTTACGCTTATTTAGTGTTATTTTTCCTGTGGCACACAATGTCAATCTGTGTGAAATCAACAAACATTGCAACGGTTTTGTTGCCTACTGTAATTCTTTGTACGCAGCCATTGTTGTAGCATGTAGAAGACTTTGCAGATTCAAGAGGTATTCAGTGATGTTTGGTGATGAAATACTTGCTACGTCGAAATCTGGGTGATGATAATCATTGGGATTATGATTATTCGGCTTCAGTGCAGCAGGGTAATACATCGGTGCACCAGGTTTGTGTCTTCCTGGGAAACCACAGTACAGACGACATCCGTGCTTTCCTGAATGGCCGACAAGCCCGCTTATCACAGGGAGTCCCTTTGTATCGGCCGTTCCTGCGAAAAAAAAAGGCTGCAACTTTATCCATCTCTTCTGGAGGCCATCCCAGCATTTCAAACCCTCTTTTTGAAGTGCAGAGGTGTGATGCAGAGAGGGGAGGACAAATGACTCAATATTTCCTGGTTTGGTTGGTCCAGGAACAAAACTGGCAGGCAGGATGTATGTCTTTTTGTAGCGTAGGTCTGGAGCAAGATTGAATACAATCCAAATAAAGAACCAGCAGTCCGACAGCTTATCGCGATATAGTTGCGCACAATCAAGCGAGAATAAATCATGACATCATCCTCTCTTGATTTCCCGCTGCTAACCGCCTCGAGATAGTCAGTAACATGGAACACGTCTTCATATTCATGGATACCCACCGCTGCAGAAGAGCTGTGCCTGTATTTTTTCGGTTTTCTGATTTTGGTAGCGCATGCGTTGTGCGTCTTCTGGAGACTTCCATTGCGCCTGCAGTTGTGGACCAAGGGGAATTGTCGAGAACTGTTTCCGGGGCTTGTTTTTTCTCCGCGGGTCCAATGGTTGTTCGTATCGAGGCCCCTGGCATTGAGGACAGCACTCCATTGTAGAAAATGGCCCCGTGTACGCGATGCAACTGTTAGGGCACATGTCTGTCATTATTTTGAATACACCAGACATTCGCTCAATCTGGTTTTTCACAATAAAGTATGAGTCGAGTTCGATTTCGGGATCAAATCTGCATAATGCTGCCTTGAAATCAGCATACAACTGCTGTGAACCACAGCTTGACATAGCCATGAAGATATTGTTGGAGAGCCTTGAGAGATGATCGATTGTTTTGATCCCAGACAAAGGGTTATGAACCTGCTCAAGGAGAATTTCATCCTTGATATCATCTTCGAGAGTTCCGAGGCGTATGGCATGAATCATGGTTTGTGATAACTGGAGTTGTGGTAAATGTGCAGCAGGAAGCTCGCCACCTTCATTTGTCATCGAGGAAGAGGTAATTGCGGAAGTTGAAATCATCCTGATCAGGCTCATTTTCCAAGTCATTCTCATCAGTGAATCCGTACTGCGCTGCTCATATACTTGTTCGACCGGATTTCCATTGTCTGCGCCATGATGCGTTGGATCTTGGGAAGGGCCTGGTGATGGACTCGGTGATGGATGGGAAGGGCCTGGTCCTGGACTTGGTGGACGGGAACGTGGAACAGGTGTTGGCACATGCGAGGGGATTGGTGGAGGACTTGAGTGCGATTGAACTGGTTTTATGGGTGAGCGCATATGAGCCATTGTAGAGCGAGGCCGTACGCTTCTGCTCTATAGTTCCAGTAAGATAAGATAATAATACATTGAAGTTGAACATACCATAGTACTGCCAGATGCACAATTAAGGCTGGGTAGTGGCAATCCATACCTATCTCTGAACCCTTCCAGTATTTCATTTTGCTCAGCGAGGAAGATGGGCCTATGACGCAGTTGTGTTCTCGATTGCACCCACTGACCGCCCTTACAGTATTTCTTGCACTTACACCAGCTAGTCTTGGAAGGATCATCCGGGGAGGTGGGGCGGCAGCTGGAATGTTGTATTCATTTGTGGATCTAGCTGAAACAGAACGGCTTGTAACGTGTAAAATATATTGTGGTGGAACGTGGAACAACAGAAGTATACAGCATCTAATGACGTAGAATTATGGAGGTGTGCTGGATGGTGCGGAAGTGCACTGGCTCGCGGCTGTTTTGCACTGTTTTGCGCTGGTTTGAACTTCTAACCCGCGGACCATTTTTGACTGGGTCTGAGGTTTCAGGCCCAGTGAACATCGGTTCCTATGGCAACAGAACCTAGTCAGCTCAGTTTTTGAGCTCCGACTGTCTTTAACCGACCATCGATAGCCTTGATCAATGATTACTCATCCCCACCAACAAACTCTCACACAGCCGACGCACGTCGAATACTGTTGCGCCGTCAATCGATAATGCAAATGCATGGAAATCCACGCAATTTATCCTTCACATTCGAGAAAACTAATATTAGGCTAGTAATGAATGATAATGCGAGGCACGGTGATATGTAATGAGTGACGGAAATTAAAGAAGGGATGAGATAACTTCAATTGAAAAAGGTTGATTTGGTCAGTCGTCAAATTCAATTTTGTGGGCGGTGGCATTCACAGGTTGTCATCTTCAAGTTGTCAATCATTTGCACCTGAGATGTATTCTTGTGACTTGTAATCAGTGGGAACGCTGAACCACTTGCAAAACTGGTTGCACTTGTGGTTTTTCTCAAACATACGGTGAACAGAGATATATATTTCCAATCGGCAAAGATAGGGCCAAGGGACCTAATTGAATCCCAGGTAACTAGATAAGCCAAGTGGTATTCACAAAGAGCTAATGGCCTTACCGTGCAGAGGAGACCTGGGGAATCGCTCAGTAGTGAATTTCCACCTGTCAAGGAGGTCAGAGTGTGCATACAAACTTTAAATTGTTAACCTTGGTAATCAGATACAAACACTTGCTTCTTTGTTATCCAGTACTGAACATGTTGACTGAATGCGAGGAACTGTGCTCTGTTGTAATCCTCTTTGCAAGACATTGAAGGAAGGTTCTGGTGATACATTAATTGAGGATTTTCAAAATGGACCTTTTGTCTTTTGCAATAACTTCGCTCAACCAAGAAAGACTGCGCTCCTCTGGCGTCCTCATCACTGGGCGCTCCAATGCAAAGTGCTGCGTCAACGAAACGAAACTGTGGAATATGGAATGGTGTGGGCCAATGTGAGCCGTTTTGATTCTGAACAACTCATAGACAATATCAAGTAACTACTTGAGCCCAACGACACAGGTAACTACTCCTGGCAAAGGTTCTGGAACTGTTTTCACGAACTATCATTGTGGCATGTCAATGGTTTTTGTCACCAAGCATCGCTTTGGCTCTGTCACCCTTTCACAACATGGTAGTCCGCTTTGCGCCGATATCCATCACTGTACTAGACTCAAGAGGATGTGTTGTAGATGTGCCAAATGCAGCCATCTTGAAGCTGCCCTTTCTTTATCTTGGACGTTGAAGGTCAAGTTGCAATGTTGTTTGCCAACAGCTTTTTTCCCAGGTAAACATCCTTGTTGGCTCTGACCAATTGATAACTCCGCTTGTTTATTTGATTCATGACCAGATCATTCCATGTCTAGTGTTCAACTGGACTAAGCAGCCATCAAAAATGCTTGAATTGACTGGCAGCGCTAATGACTGAGTCCGACATATTAATTTGGAGTTTTTGTGTACTCACAGAAAGAACGGATTTCCCTATTTGTTGGCCATTTGCGGCGCTTTCAATGGCCTGGCTGATCTGCTAGCAGTAGGACTTTGCCGGGCGAGATACACTTTTGATTTTAATCATGCATCAGACAAGTCATAGACGTTGGTTGGGAACTGGGTGATGGACTTCCGGAAATGCTCTTTCCCTTACTTGTCTTGACTAACTGATAACATTTCTAAGCTGTAGAAATATTTCATTTAGGAACATACCGTGAAATCTGCGCTGCAATTCCTAGTGGCTAGGCTTCCTCTAGTGCATGTAATTCATTGGCTTCTTTATATTGAAGCAATCTTTCATATTTGTGTTTGGAAATGCAGGTTAATAATGGCATTTCCTCCCTGAAAACAATGGCGCCTTTCTTCCCAGGTTTAAAGAAAAAGTTGCGATTATGTCGGCAGTCGGGATTCGTCTTCTGGGCACAATGGTGCCCAGTCATTGTTGCGCAGATGGTGTCATCAGAGTGCAAGTGGGTAGTTATTGGGCCATGCATTCCCACTTTGAATAACAGCATTGTACAATATTTTCTTCAAGTCAAGTAGCTCGATATGTACTGGTACTGATTCTACTGCTTCGAGCATCCTGGTGTTGTATAGCAATTTCTTGGTGATGGGTATCTGTAGCAAAGACGTACATGCACCAGTTCTGTCTTTACTTTCCCTTGGGCGGCTTGATGACAAGCCGAACTTGAACTGTGACAAGCTCTCCATCTGTGGTTGAGTACCTCTTGCATTTGTTCATGACGCATGGCAGGATACATTGCATGTACAGACCGAGTAACCATGCCTGGGGATGATTGCTTGCCTTGTTGAAGAACAGCGGGAGGTGCTTTTGTTTGGAGCGCATGTCCTGGAAGAATGGAATGGCAGCCTGGCTTATGGTTGGCCCATAGATTGTATTCATCGATGTATCCAGCTGCCTTCTGGGTGACTCGTGCTTGGAGATGTAAGCTGCTCACCAATTGCTTGTACGTCATTGCTTGTCCCAACAAGTACATGACTACTGGGAAAAAAGAGAAATAGAATGCAGAA
>JAEBUS010000037.1:499388-519283 GCA_023014475.1 Amanita pallidorosea
CCACCCCGTAATTATTTTGAAGGAGAGATAAACTTGGTACATGCCAGGTAGTAATTCTGTAAAGTTGCGTAGACGTACAGCTCTGGGGAACGAGCAGAGCAGTCAAAAGGGGAAACTGACTATGACTTAGCCCGATGGAATGAGGAGTCCATCACCATATCGCCAGTCAACAATTGACTTGTTTCCGTCAAACCATGCTTGGCCAAGATGGTTTCAAGCATCTGGAGGTATTTGGTCACATGGTTCGGCATTGATGTCATGTGGTGCGCTCTTGCCAAAGAGGCTTGCGCCCTTGATCGGTATGAATCTGATGACTTTTTGGGCAGATTGCTGCAACAGAAATTCTCGTAGAGGCATGGCGTCGTGCAGATCATTTGCTTCAACAGCATCAGGTATTTTAACAGTTGTTCTTTGGCTTCGGAGACATGGATAGGTATTTTGGCAATGTTGTATTCCTTCCCGCCCAATCCATGCGATTCAATGAATGTATGAGAGGCCATGAGATACGTGTAAGCTGGTGTAAGCACATGTGATACGTTACTACGTTAGAAATTTGGAATGCAAAAATTTGGAAGATGGTTCACCACAATGTCCGAACTGGCACCCTGACCTAATCTACTGACGAACTTCCTGTCCAAACCTGGATCCAACCGGCTCCAGCCCAACCGGCCATTTCGTCTGACCAGCTGGCAGCCCCCGACCTCTGGGCGTAAAATGACCCAGATTTGTCCAACTTGACATCAAACATTTTATCGGTATTTTTCTGGGTCCTGGACCAGCCTGGGGTTAATTCCACTCAGATATCGGTGTTGTGCGATCGTCGTGATGCAGCCTGATGCGATACCGAGCTATTTGATGCAGTGGACGATCGACTCAAGATTTTCCGTTTTTTACTTGAAGCCCGTCAGTTGCATGAAATCACCTCGATAACCATCGAACAACTTGAATCAAGACACTTGTGGATACTAGTAGTCCAACATAGTACGTCCGACCCGCTCAATTCAAGAGTGTGGATGCGACTGGGCCTATATATATACGAAGCAATGGTCAGCACAGTCTAAATATGACCTAAACAGAAGATCATACATGGGTGCTGTCCATCTCCCATGATTCATCTTGATACCTCCGAATTACTAGGTGCGCGTCTGGGCCAAAAAAACGCGTGAACATACTGAAACGGCAAGTGAGGTGAGGTTCACGTTCCGGAGGTGACTAGAGGATTGACACACCGTCCCCGTCCCAGGCACAAAAAATTCCGTTGTGGTGTAGTCATGGCGTCCACTTGGTCCAATATATAGCACAAAGGTCAGCATGCGGTCAGCCTGAAAAAAAGGTCATACGTGGGATAGTATTTGGCCCGGGTACTACGCCCACTGAGACCAGTGCGACTGTGAAATGTCAGCACTAATTGATTTTTTTGCCGAATGCGGTAGTCCCGAACACACTGAGAACAGTGAGGTCAGTTTAACGTTCCAGAGGTGACTCAGCATTGACACACAATCAAACAAGCTGCAAAGGATATAGTGTAGTGGGTAAAATAATGATCCTAAATTCAGCTTGTTGATGAACGACTGGAATAGATGCAAAGGCATAAACCCACCAGTGATTGAATACTTAGTCCATCGTCCTTCCCTCAGCGTCATGGCTGTCCCATGTATTACACGAAGGCACGATGGTAGGTGACAGGCGGGTGTCCGGCGAGTGTCACCTCTGACACGAAATTTCCATCTTGAACCCTATCCAGAATAACCTCAAAACAGCGAGTGAGGCACGTTCCGGAGTTGACAAGATACTGCAAGATTGACACACCGTCCTTCAAGATCACGAAAATGGAAGTCGTAGGAAACTAAGTGTGGGTTCAGCACCGCATTCGTAGGCGACTAAGTATAATAGATGCCAAGGCGCCGACACACCATTGGCGTCGAGAAGGGGGATGGCGGATGCAAGACACAAGGGCAGCGAAAACGACGATAGAGGAAAGACGCATGGTGAACAGAGAGTTGGATTAGTCGGTATGTAGTGTGGTGCGTGAGGACCAGCCTGGGGATGGTTCCGGTCAAAAATGGGATCAAATAGACTGGACGCGGTACAATCTCAATCGATTGTGCAATCGTTGTGATGCAGCCTGATGCGGTTGTCGCGGTTGTTTGACGTCGAGGATACAAATATCATTTGATGGACTTCGCAAAGGAGCACATTCCACTCAAGCAAGTTTCCCTTGACGACTGATCTGTCGATTCATCTCAATGAACCCTCAGCCAAGCTTCTTTCAAATAGCTCGAATCAAGACCCATGTAAATACAACAGATGCGACCAAGACTCACATTCTGCGATTCTGCCGTAGTCGAATACGACGCTTTCCCCATCCATCATCACCAGACCAAATATGGATTCAACGAAGGAAACTTCTATCTGGAGAAGAGAAAGCCGTTGCTCGCCTATTATTCCATTTACCCTGAGTTGCACGAACCAATTACCTTGCTTGACAAGGTTTATCTCGTCCCAACTTGAGGCCTGATTCATTGCACCGGCGGTATATTGCCAAATAGTGTACGTCATTTTCTCATGCCGATGCTACAAAATTGCCTCGCCAATTCGCAATCCGATGGTGTCTGGCGAACAGGCTGACTCATTATTGTGACTCAGCGCTCGGAGCCTCTGCGAGTGAATCGTTTGCAATGGGGTTTGCTGTAGTCATCCACCTGCTGCAATCCCTTTATACAATTTCGCAACATACATCCCTATGTTGAATCCTTTGTTTCACAGTTTAAATTTGACAACATCTCTGCCATGCAAATTTGGGCGTGCACTTCCTGTGTGGTGCAATCCGCATCTGGATCCCATCCAGGTACTGTGATCTTAGTGCATTGCATATACATATTATCTTGAATATCAAACTGGTCTTTTCACAAGCCTGATGCCAACCCTTCTCGACCTCACTTATTCTGTTCTCTTATGCGTCGAGCAGAAGCTTTGGAGATAAGTCACAGTGTGGATGGACAAACTGTGGGTTCAACACTGCCTTGAGCATATATGTCATCCAGTATCATTTATAGGTATTAAAGGGGCTTCTGTTCCCAGACGGTTCAAAAACACCAGTTATTGTTAACCTTCCACTGCTTGCTGAGCAAACTTTTCCAATGGTGGACAATGTCATGTCTGAAATGTTCTTCGAAGGCGTTTTCCCATTAATACATCCTGTTACGGAGTTCCCTTTGGGCTTTCCGCTAAGCTTGAATGCTACATTCTATATACTTTACACCCCTCTGGTATGTTCAAGTCATTCTAATACCATTCCCTAATTTAATATGCCCAATCATCTAGAAAAACCAACAAGTTAATAAGTGCATATTGGATCTTTCAGGAATCAAAGAAAATCTAACGACTTATTAGGAATCGTGTAATCATGCGTCTGATACATGATGGTGATGAGATTGGACTCGAGCTGGCTTCCGTCGGCTTTTCCGCAACTAGAACCGTTTACCACCAATGTAAATCTCTCCCGTAGCTAGGTCTTTTCTTTGTCACCTCTATTAGCGGGCTTCTATAGTACCGTTGTCTGTGTTACATGTAGTTATTTGAACTCTTGTCGTACTATATTCAATATACGTGTCCATTCAAAAAAAAAAAAAAAAAAATGGTGATGAGATAGATAAAACAGCATTTCTGCGCAGGAATTCAGTAATCGTGCGTCTGAAACATGATGAGATAGATAAGACAGCAGTTGTTGACTTATATATTGTATACGTCAAGCAAGGTTATTGTCGTCGAAGACGATATTTCCGAGTTTCAAAATTTTTTTTCACGGACAGACTCAGTGCCCGCTTTCGCGAGGTGCGATAACGTGCTCGTTATACAGCGCTACGACGTCCTTGCGAAAGACTGTGGTCAAGAAGTAAATCCCTGCCCATGCAGAGTCGCCACTGTGTGGTAATTCTCCAAAAACTTGGATACCTATGCATAGACAAACCGCAGAAGATCATTGCCAAAGTCTAACCGAAAAACAGTTTACTTAATACATCACAGGAGCACTCAAGTTCAAGAAGGAGAGCGAGGAAAAAGCGATGGAAAGTTTTTAATCTTGAGGTCAGATGATAACGAGCAAAAGTTGATTTGATGAAATTGGTTAATGATAAATGTTGAGTCAAGAACATATCGAGTGAAAAATGCAGCTGTGGGCACATGAACGTTGTTTGCGTGGTATGATATAAAAAAACGTAATGCATGCGCAACCCGTCTTCTTATACACAACGGAAGAGTACAGAAACCCCGACGCTCATGCACTGGACTTGTGAAGTTTCTTCCTGACAACATCTCTCCGTTGCTTCTTGGCCAGCATGACCTTGAAACGACCAAAGTCGCTGAGCGCCCGTCTCTTCTCTAATGCCAATCGTCTCTGTGTCCAGCTTGACTTTTCCCACTTCTCCACGACGGCTTCCTTCTCCAGTAGTTTCTTGATGACACCGCTCCCCGCGCCGCGGTAGGCTTGTAAGTTTGAGGGGTGTGAGGACGAGGTGCTTGTAGGGGAATGGTTGGCGGGGAACTCCTGTTGATGGACCGTCGATCAGAGCCTATTGGTTCATATATATCAGGTCAAAACGGTGAGACTTCGAAAGGATCATACACGATTATGATCTATGATTTCGGAAATGACGGCGATTTTGCCAGCGGATGGGCCGGATTTGAGGAAGACCACTGTTGGGATTCAAGTTTTCGTCAGCAGCTCAGCACCTAACAAGCCAAATACACACCACGGCCGACCTCAACGAAGCGTTTGAAGTTTGAGTCCTGTGCAACTTGGCGTCAGAATTTCCACCTCCAGGTTCCAGGGCGCGCCGTAGCAAATTTCGCCATCCACTTTGGACCACATCCATCCATCCACTGCAACCGTTTTACAATCCTTCTGCACCCAGAAGCACCCCCTGGAACGTAAACAAAGTCATAAAACTTACCGTCATCGTTGTGTTTTTGGGTCCTCCGTAGGCTTGATGTCGTTCACAGTTTCTGTTGTTCTGTGGTGTTTGTTTGAGCTTGCTCACGCGGGCGATGATCAACTAGCGTAAACAAGAACGGTACAGCACATCTGCACGTTTCATTTGATATGTTATTGACTCAACATTTGTTTAAGCAATTCTATCCCAATCCGCTTCTTTTGCTCGTTGTCATCTGAATCGAAGCCTAAAAAACTGGAACTAAGGTCATCTTTTCACGTCCTTCGCAATCTCTGCATATGCTTCAAGATTAAAACCCATACGTAACTTTCCATCGCTTTCGCCTAGCTCTCCTTCTTGAACTTGAGTGCTCCTGTGATGTATTAAATAAACTGTTTTTCGTTTAGACTTTGGCAATAATCTTCTGCGGTTTGTCCATGCATAGGTATCCAAGTTTTTGGAGAATTACCACACAGTGGCGAATCTTCGCAGCTGCTTAATTACCGACCAAACCACATGGTGACCCAGGGCTTGGGAATGGAGGAGGTGGTAGGCGAGCATCTCCAACGCTTGCGTCTCGGTTGAGTACGAGGACGTGGCGGACATCAAGGCCGTGGGGGTGACAAAACCCTGTGCCGACGCCCTGGGAGAGAGAGCCATCTGTGGCGGTGAGCGTAACGGCGGGATCGTGCCTCCACGTTTGTAAAGTAGTCAGGAAATCCCAAACCACAACGCCCATTGAGAGTCATCATCACCCATGGGTGGGTGGTCGAAGTGCTGGAAGGAGATCCGGTCTTGGTAAACGTCCAAGAGTCGCTCATTCTCAGGATTGGTGGGGGCGAACGGTTCCTCAATGCGTCTGTGAAGGGACGCAAAATAGGAAGGGGTTGGACGGAGTTCTGTGTTCCGCAAATGTTGTGTGTTGTCGTGGTGCTGGAAGAGGACTGCAAAAGGCGCAATAAAGGCGCAGAGGATGCTTGGTGTCCAAGGTGGCAAGTCGTACCAAGGTGGCAAGTCGTACCGCAGCGCGCTGTAACAGCAAGTCGCAGGTGATCCGGACAGGTGGAGGCCCAAGAGGTGCTCAAGAGAGCCGGTCGGGGTAGTGCGGAAGGCGCCTGTACCCCACGAATGCATTGAGATGCTGGCTAGCTGTGGGGCAGAAAACGAAGGCGCTATGCAAAAACAAGGGCGCGTTGCTACACAAGCTGAATGATCTTGTTAGGGTACCTGGGCTGACGGCGAGGCGTCACAGTTGAAGCGATTGGCCGATTATGGGGTGAGCACTTGAGCGGTCGCCGAGCATGAGCGCGTTGAGTGGCGAAGCACTGAGCGTAAGCTGATAAGCTGTAGTGTGAGTTGGATAAGCGGAGTTTGGTTGAGCATGAACCGGAAAAGCCATGGCGCACGTTCTGCTGATGCTAGTATCAGCGGGCAATATATCGTACAAAGAGGATCCGAAAAATCATATAGTATCTTTGACAATTGCACTGCAGTATTGCCGTGCAATTTATTCATTTCCGAAATCATGGGTTCATTTCCATCCCTTGCTTCAGTTCGTTATATACCATCAAAGAACGTAGGTTTCCCAAAAAGCAACAGCATAGGCTTGTAATTCCGCAATGTCAATGACAATATCACCTTCGTGCTGGCCCTCGATTGGTTGTCGAAGGAAAACATCTACAAATTCGAGGCATAAGGGAGCAGTTACATCATATGATGCTGGATTTGCAGGATCGTTTCCAAGGCGGGTAATGCAGATAGTTTGAACACAAGCTGCGGCTTGTGCTGGTGCATTTGCTTGTGCCCGTGTTCTCACTCCAGGCCGGAGTACTGCTTCCACTGCCTTCCACTTCTCGATGGTGATTCTCCCATGATCACGACTCTCAAACTTTGTAAGGATGACAATCTTGACATCAAAGTGGGAGGCTTCGAACCACCATCTTGCTTTTTCTTGTAGTAAGTTCCAAGATCGAGTGTGGCCAGCTTCAATGACTACTGTTGGAAAGCCATTAGGCAGGCGCACACGTGGCTGTAGAGATGAGTCTCCTTCCCCCTGCGACCTCACACCACCAGCGTCATCAAGGTTGGTAAATGTTGTGGCCCCCACAGGGTGGAGCTCCCATCCCTTCATGACAGGCATCGAGTGTTCAATTGACCGATTAAGGAGAAGATGAAGAGCTTCATGAAGACGAGTGGGAATGGTGACAATCAGTCGTCCAGGATCAGTCATGTAGAGTGATAACCGGAACCCCAAACCCCTTTTCTCCCTTTTTGAGGAAATTTCAGCGAAATTCGCCAGAGAAACGTTCTTTATGACAATGATATCACCCAAAGTGTAGTTATGGATCCGCTTTACCAGATCAGTGAACCCACTATATCTGAACTCTATAGGAAATCAGTCTAGATACCTTTATAGAAAGATGATATGATTTACCTGGTGCAGAATCTGTCGAAGCTGCCATTGAGACCATTGGTCCCTCTGGGCCAATACAAGCCATAGCAAATTATTAACTACATATTGCATCAGTAATGTTTGGAAGGAAGGCATAGCAACAATGCCTACCTTCAGCTAGAAGAGCAAGAGTTGGTGGCAGATCACTGATATATTGTGGCAAGCCCAAAGCGGTGGCAAGCCCAAAGAGGCGAGAACAGTAGAGTGGTGAGAACGGTGCGGTTGCGAGAACGGTGCGGTTGCGAGAACGGTGCGGTTGCGAGAACAGTGCAGCGCCGAGAAGTGCAACGCGGCGAGATTCAGGTAACGCGTGACACGTGACTCACAGCAAAAAGCGGCGTCGATGTCTTTCTTTTTTATTTATTAGTCTTACGCCCGCATACGCGGCAGCACCCGCAACGTGCATCAGTTGTTTGCAGGACGAGTTTTTTGTACGCACAATGTGTTGGAATACGAGGCTGAGCAAGCCTGATTTCGACGTTACTGCCCGTTTTGGCTCACCTTCCATTTATAGTATGTCACACCGTCACGCCGCGCGCGCCGAAGTTTCGACGCTATCAGACATTGCCTTCGCCTTTATGTTCTACCGTTGATATCACATGCGCCGAGCGCATGTATATAGACCCTTTGTATGCCGCTTCACTGCCCTCAGTCGTTTGTGCCACGACTGAGGTGCGTTCTCATGTTGTTGATATTTTGCCTTTTCTGACATTATACTTGTAGCTTGTATTTCTACAGGTATCTAGTATGCAATAAAGTCGTTTGTGCCACGACTGAGCTTGGTATTTCTACAGGTTATGGGCCCCGGCCTACACCTTTAAGTCAAGAAAGAATATCTAGTTGCCTTGATGTCACTGTACAACTCAACTATGCCATCACTCTCTGATTTTTCTGCTGCTGTCGACAAGCTCGAGCCTGATGGTTCCAATTGGATCATGTTTCAACGACGGTTCACCATTGCTGTCCGCCAGAAGCGTGTATGGGACCACTTTGATGGAACTAGTGCAAAATCCAAGGATTCCGATAAAGATTGGACGCAGAATGAGGATCTCGCCCTTTACCTACTGTCTCAGAAGCTGCCAGATTCCATTCTTGCCAAGTATATGCGTAAACAGACTGTCGCCGAGATGTGGTATGCCATTGTTGCCGAATTCACTCAAAAGTCGATGTTGATGAAGTCAAACTTGCATTCGGAATTCATGGCTATGCGTTACACGAAGGGTGCTAACCTACGTGAAGAGTTCGACCGCGTCCGTATGAAGTATGAACAGCTCCTGAACGTCGGCGTTACCATTAGCGATGATGATTACCGCACGCTCGTAATTAATTTTGTACCTGGCGACATATCCTCCTTCATTGCCCAAATCTCCGCCAACCTGAAGGTCTTGATGTCCTCGCAACACCTCCTTGCCACCGCCTCTGCCACTTCGATGGCTACTCCGTCAGGTGTCCCACTTGATGCAGAAATGTTGATGCAGATGGCCGTGGAGGAATGGGAGCGTCGGCTGCTTACAAGAAGCCAGCCACTATGCCAGCCTCAGACCCTGTTGCGTTCGCATCCGTTTCTAGTGAGAAACTTGGTAGCAGGGCCGGAGGAGGCCCACGCAAGATTTTCCGAGGCCCACAAAGGCCAGTTGGTGTTTGCTGGAATTGCGGAGGGAAGGGCCATCGCCAGGATGCCTGCCCGAGTCCGAAAACTGATCCTGCTCATGACAATTCAGCCAAACTGCCCACCGACAATACGAAGAATGGACCTACCCCCTCACCACCGCAGTACACGCCCAAGCCCGGTTCTAGTAGTGCAAATGCCGCTACTGATTTCCCTGTTATTGCTGGTGCCTGGTCTGCCTGCCTATCTGCTGATCTTAATGTTTTGACCGACCTCGCTGATCCGGATGATAACGACCTACCGGATTATGACATTGATACTCCTTGCCCGCCTTGCCCTGCCGAAACTCTTGCCTGCCCTGTTCACCTGTTGCCAATGCATCTGCCGCCGATGCGACTGTCATCGCCTCCTTGCTGAGTCATCTGGAACGCTGCCCCTTGATGATGTTGTTAAATTTGAAGATATCCAACTGCCTGCACTTACCGTCGCCAAGGTATGCGCGCCACGCCCTATTTTGCTCGAGAGGGTCTATGCCTCCCTGCTCGTATTTTCTATGTTGCTGTTGCTGTGTGGAGACTGCCTCCTACACGTCGCCTTTAGTCGCCCGCTGTCGCCTGTGTCGCCTGCTGGTGAACGTACCTTTGCCTGGACCTTGACCGTCCCATCTGCCTATGCCCATGGTGCCGATGCGCCTATTTGCTCCCAAACCCATGCCGACGGCGCTAATATGCTGCGCGCCTGTGTAAACGAAGGGGATGGTATCTGCCATGATGCCATTAGCTTAACCCCGCACTTTTATTTGAAGGACGAACGTACTATCGCCATTTGTTTTACCTTCGACACCTCGCCTTTGCCCAGTTCTGATGCCCCCGCTCCTCGAGGTGATGGAAGCAGGGGGAGAGAGTCCGCCGTTGGTGAAGAGATCATTCTTGATGCTTCCAACACCTCTCCGCGCCCACCATTTGCTGATAGCGACTCGACATCAAAACCGCTGAATTCCCGCCGAAAATTTCAAACCGATAGCTGCAAGAGTCAACGCAAACAATGAAAACGAAGGAAGAAATGAAATTGCAGACTCACCGACCCTGCTGCGCCCATGCGACATGAGGCCGCGCCTATTTCGTCTATGCCATGCCTACACTGCCCGTTCCGCCCCTGCCACCTCGTGTACTCACGCGAAAGTCGCCGCGTTTAGTCGTGCACAATGATGACTCACTCCAGTTATGCCGATTGAATGGGAAGCACTAACGAGTTAGAAATTGAGGGGGAGCGGCTGTCACGCACTTTTGACGAGCTTACTCATGTTCTTGCTGATGTTATTTGCCTGGCCGCCATGCCGACGAAAATTTCGAACAGTTTTTCACCTGCCGACGTGTCTGTCTTGCCTTCCGAGCGCAAAACGATGAAGAAAAACGAGACTTACCTGCGAGTGACACTGTTATGTCACACTTGGATCCCAGTTCGCTTTTTGCTCCGTTGAAAACTCCCACGCCATTTCCTATGCTTCGCCAATGTTACCTGTTGAACTGGGTAACGATTCCACTTACCTTTATCCGTCTCTCTCAGTCTTGAGGGAGTGTTGGAATACGAGGCTGAGCAAGCCTGATTTCGACGTTACTGCCCGTTTTGGCTCACCTTCCATTTATAGTATGTCACACCGTCACGCCGCGCGCGCCGAAGTTTCGACGCTATCAGACATTGCCTTCGCCTTTATGTTCTACCGTTGATATCACATGCGCCGAGCGCATGTATATAGACCCTTTGTATGCCGCTTCACTGCCCTCAGTCGTTTGTGCCACGACTGAGGTGCGTTCTCTGTTGTTGATATTTTTGCCTTTTCTGACATTATACTTGTAGCTTGGTATTTCTACAGGTATCTAGTATGCAATAAAGTCGTTTGTGCCACGACTGAGCTTGGTATTTCTACACAATGATGCTGAGTACGACGAAATGAATTACCTTGCTTGGCAAGGTCTCTTCCACCCCCTTAATTCGTGGGAACCGCAACAATCTTTGTCGCCTATCTTATCTATCACATTCGATTATGTCATGATTTCTCTCACGTGCTGCGCTTGACGAATTGTACGTTCGCCTTGAAAAGTCAGAAAACGGAAAACGGAAACAAATTTATTGTAGTGCACAGCATCCCAAATCATGATCCAACTTCACAGTCATCTTTTGTAGTGCGCAGCGGAACTCTCCCAATTCAAAGTCCGACTTGGGAGAACGATCAAGACAGTCCTACTGCGTAATTGTCCTATCGCAACAATTTCTTTTCCTTTTCGTCATCATTTATTCTCGTACGTAACTTACACGAAATACAAACACATAAAAACTGAACAAAGTAATTAGCCGTCGAAAACTCCATCGAAGAGGAAGATAATACTAATGAAGACAAAGAAGGTAATATACGACTTAATTGACATCGCTAGTCTCTAATCACTGTTAATTGCCAGATTGGGACTAGAATACTCCTCGAAGAATGGGTTGTCCATTATCCAGAAGCAAGACAAGCCCTAATAGAAATCCGATCCATTAACTCCCATCGAATAAATCCACTTCCAGCCTATGACGTCCGGGGCCAACTGATTCAACCGTCGCAATATCGCTCTCAACTACAAGAAGCTCTAGTTTGAATAGATTTCTCAATCTATTTTTGGTTGGTCAAAAAAATGATATTCCTCGCTGCGGACATCGAGACAATCCGTGTCCTGGAACCGCCTCCAGCTCCCATCCAAAAGCGCAAAACGCTTCACCTAACGGATCCCAGGACAGCGAAAAAATTAAAAAAAAACAAGAATAAAACACTTTTCTTTTCTTTCTGTTTACATTTTACGCTCGTCATGTATCATACTTATGTGTATTGTAATAACAACAAATGCACGTGAAAGAAATCCACCAAACGCCAAGCAAGGTCGCTGTCGGCCAAAGCCGACGCTTATCTAGTTATTTGTGGTTACAAAAAAGGCCGAATTGGAGTCCCCGCAAACGGACTGCAAGAGGAAGTGTATAGAACAAGTCATTGGATGTGGAGCGAAAATGGACAAATGTCAAAGAAGACGAGTCGAACTTCCACATTGAACCATGGTGCAGAGGAGAAGCGGAGCCGTTTCAAAAATATCAGCATAAAGTTTTGGAACCGGATACTCCTTTCCATTATCTGTGGATAGCGTCAAATCTAAACCTTGGAGACGCGGAAGATGATGCTTTATGCAATATAGAGTTGGCAACATTGACGCTCGGAGACTAAGTGAAGCGTTTTCGGGTTGACTCGGATACAAGGATCAAAAGTACTCGTCAACGTCCTGAGATTCTTCATCGGTGTAGCCAGGAAACATCCTACAAAGCGTGAATGAGAAAGGCGAGCCCTGATTGCATTTGAGGAAGAATTTTAGCATCTCCATGACACGCTGAGTGTAACCGAGGACGCTCCCTTCGACTCCATTTTGGCCATTCTAGTGCTATCACTTTCCAGAACTGTGACCGCATGGATAGGAAGGTCGCCCTCCATGCCGCGCAGATGTGACCAATGTACCACGGAAAGTCCCCTGCATGGTAAACCTTGAGGCTCGAAGAGAATTGGGAAAATATCTCTTGAACAACGTCGTTGGGAATAATTTGAGGCGTTGTACTCGTCATGGGTCACAGTGCAGCGACGTACAATGCTGAAAATCACGTGCATTACATAAGCTGAGGCTGTGCTCAGTATTTATCCGTACTATGCGTCGTTCTCCAATGTGTCCTTTTCGCCAGGGGCCTAAGCTTACTTGGATGACAAAGTCCTGTTGTTTATCAACGTTTTCCCATAACCCTGTTCTCCGTTGCGCAACGCCAACAAGATTGTCAATTTTAAGTTGGACCTTTTGCACTCATGTCTTCATGAGCCTCACGTCTCCTGCTTCCATTCCGTAAGTTGTTACATTTCCCTCTTCTATGAACCATAATTACAATATGCGATCTATTAATTACAAGCCAGCGACGTGAATAAGAAATTCGGCTGTGCGGTGTACCCTGTACAACATTGTCCCTATATGCGGTCGATTTATCCCAATACGATGAAAAGCAGTAAAGTAAGAAAACGAAGGAGTTTTGGCAGGGGCCATTTTTGGGGTTCTGTATCAAACAGGTAGGTGGACCCTTTGTGGCATCGTGATCGCACTTGCTAGAGTGGTATCCGATAGCCACGCGCGAGACCTCGTGTCAAACGGATCAGCTTCGATATCGATGGTCTTTTCGTCCACGTCCTCGACTTCTGTAGGTGCCTTCATCCAGTATAATGGATATTGCTTTTCAATGTTATTGACGATCAACGCCACACACATCATCAACAACGATGAAATAATGACGATCGGTATTAGGATCCAGCCCATATGTCTCACTTCTGGAGTTATTGCGGCTAAGATGGACGTGGCACCTGCAGAAGCACAGTCAGGGAATTTTAACACATCCGAGTAAGGTTTGCCTACCTGCTGGAGGGTGCACGGTGTTGGTTAACTTCATCAATAGGAGTGTTATCGAGCATGATAAGGTCGCTGTCAACCATAGAAAATATTCGATGCGCTCTTCATTATGCAGGAGAGAAAATAGTTTTGTCACAGATACGCCTGTGATGGCGCCAATGATGTGGCCAAACAAAAACGCGCGAGGCTGGGCAGTAGGGGAATCTAGCGTGGCGAAGGCAACGAGTGCAGCGCTACCCTGGGGAGATATTTTTATCGCGTCAGTTTTGCATTCCAGTCTGTGCATGGGCAGTGCACGTACATAACTGTAGACGATGGGAGGTACGTTGAGTCCTACGACTGTTTTCACTCTCCCAAAGATACCTTGAATCAGCGCGACCCCGCAAAATGTTCCCACAAAACTCCAAAAAAGCGACCTGTACATGGGCAATGCCGGCGATGCCGGCGAAGGCATCGTTCTGTATCCTATCCACCTGGATAGCCAGAAAGGCCATCGGGATAAATCGCATAGTGCAATGATAGCTCTATCAAAATGTCAATTTCGTCGGGCCAGTATTGTTGAGCGCAAACTCACCGACGGAGAGGCGCAGACATGTGCGATGCGACGGTCGAGGCGATAGTCCGATGTAGGCTCCTTTTCGTGCTGCTCGCACTCACATATATGTACTTTATGGCGATGGGATTGGGTTTGTCCGGACCGTTTGTAATCTAGCCACCATAGCTCAAGCATACATCAAGGTACTTAGATTCCGAATCTCATTCGACAGCGTCATGACAGGGAACGATCTTCAGACTTGGAATTACTAAGGCGCGCGGACTCGGAGCAGCTTAGCACTATTCCGTCACATGTTTACCTCGCTCTCGAATTATTCTTGGAAAAGTTCTCGGATCACAGCAAGTATGTCAGCTGTTCAACGGACCAACCAACCTACGCATGCGAGTATCTTGGCCAAGAAGACGTCTCGACGAGCCTGGTAGTCATTATGTGGGAGGCGGTCGTATAGCCAAGTTAGCCAAGATAAAGCCAAAAAGTGGATCGCTTTGATAAGCATCCGGGATATTTAACTACTCAGAACTAGTCAAACTTGCACAGGTGACCGCGTCGAGATAGACATCGTGAGTGAACCAATAAAGTCCGAATATGGGAATGTCGCTAATAATACCCGGACGTATAGGCTTGGAGAGGCGTTCTTGCCATATGGCCTGCTGTATAGTACGATCGCATACCGACTCGTAACCATACCAACTGTTATGCGTCCATCGTCTGACTTCAAAGAGGTTTCAACATGTTTTTCAGCCCCGCATGGGATACCCTATTCAATCAACAAACAAACGTGCCCATAGTCCTACTTTTAATGGTAAGACACGCCCTAGATGTTGTGTAACCGATCTGATGGTAGTCCATCAGGATTAACACCACCGATGTGCACGTGTCTTGTGTCGCAAAGTTAAGAATTAAGTAAATTCTCTTTTCCCCGACGTGCGTTTGTCATGTTGACATGTCGCGCTCCAGCGCTCTAGCTTTCTCTCGTAACATACCCTCTGGTGAGTAGCTTTTGCGGAATCACACTACTCGCATATGGGCGTTGATTTAATCTTTTAATGCTGTGCCTATATCCGGAGTAGCTACTCGGCAAGTCAACGACTAGGACCGTGGGTAGAAATATGCCCTTAGCATATGAAATGAACGCACGATGCCGTGTTGCTACCATCCGTGACGGGAAAGCGGTCAGAATTATCTCTACACCCGCGGAAACGCAGTTTCTTTTGAACGGTCGAAAATTTCCTCGTTGGCAGTGTCGTTAGGTGTTGCAACAACGATACAAGCATCACGATTTGCCCATCCCTGGACACTCTCATCGCCGATGGACAGCAAAACAGCCTCAAGATGCATTGTTACGCTTGCTTGGGGTGCTTTAGATAATCTGCCTAATAATCCCCGCCGTATCGCCGCGAAACGTTGATTTCCTCGATCGCGGCCAATTGGGGCTCCCGGGGACGCTCTGATAACCACTCGTGATGACCGCCGATGCCATATTGGTCATCCAATAGGCGCGCACTACACCCATATTTGACATCATACTCGGTTCTGGCAAGTCACAGCACGTCCGACAGCTGGCAAGGAGACCTGACGGTTCGTGTATCATCCTCAAGAACATGTAATATGACGTTGTTGTCTTTCAAAGCGAGGATATAGCTGATTCGATCATCGCATACTAAACTTCAAGCTTCATTCAAGCTTCACGTCCGATAACGTTATCAATTTATTGACCGACACATCTATTAAGTTATGCCTATGATGCTTAGCCAACGATCTGCATTAACATTAGGGGATGCAAGTTATTAAAAAAGCTAAAGGCACTGTAATAGATGAGTCAATCTTATGCAGACCTAGACCAGATATCGGTTGGCCATGTACATAGTGCTGGATTACAGATGTGTGTGTGATTATGCTGGTTCTTGTTTCACCTCAAATATTTTCGGAAATGCAGTTCTTTGCGAAAAGAAGCAGTAGCTCAGCGCATGTATTCAAGATAGCTTCATTCTGGGTTGCTCTACCATAACAATCATGTTAACGCTAAACAGCCGTCACTCTTCTTCCGGTTCATAGTAGGGTTCTATTGACTGGGGGCTAAATTATTTCGTAATGTCTCCATGGCCAGTATCAGATTTAACCTCTTTCTAATCGCATTGGACACAGGAGAGCCATTGAATCCCCGAAACGGCAAAAGCTCGCAAGGGGTTAGCTATTATGTAAGATGTCGAGGAGACGGTTCTAGTCGCATGAATGATAATGCTATTATTTCGTTTCATACATGAGAGCTTGACCCGAAGAGAGGAGCTTTGCAGTCAAGATATTGCAAAAGGCCGACGAAGCGATATAAAGGTGAGCAAAGTCTGAATCGTCCGCGTCTCTAAGATTTGTGCAATCAGCTCTGCGGCTCCACTCGTCTTCAAGACGCGAGAAACCGCAAGCCGAAGGTTGCAAAGCAGTGGGTTAGGTCCAGACCCCAATCGCACTGCCTCTGGGCCTCCACCAAAGGTAATTCGGTCCCCATCACGAAAGGTAATATACCCTGGGCCGATCATGGTCGAATAAGGAATTCTCCTGTAGATGTGGGCGACCTTTGGAGTTTGAGTAATCACACCGCACGTCGAATCTTAGGTTCATACTGTTCCATTCTCCGTCCGGCCCTCGATGCCCCACCTTAGGTTATTAAGCCATATGCGCATCGGACTGAACGTTCATAACATTGCAAAGACCATTTGGCTGTCGGAGAATGAGGTCGCAAACTGCCGTCCCAGCAACATGGTAATATATTTCATAGTGTCAGGCTGAGTATAAGGAATTAATATCAGGAATCCGTGTCTACAAAGGACTTACTTACTTTTCCAGAGACTGTATTTGGAATTATATATGTCAAATATGGATTAACGTGACCATCCCCGCTGAAGGTCGCGCCGGTCAGTGGGCATGACGTGCCGTCACGTTTGAAAATCTGCGTTGCAGGGTCGTTAGCACATGAAAGAATTGTCATTCGATTTTACGACATGCCAGAGTCTTAAGAGCTGCTTGCTTTCGGCTCCCGAAACCCTCTTCGGCAGCTATCTCCAATAGTGCGTCTGTATCCATGGAGATGGTATCGCTGAGCGAGTGGGGCGTACTGGTCCCGGAATCGCGTCCCCCTGGATTCATAACTGATGTCAGGCTGTCATGTTATTTGCCAGCGTCTCTGGAGGTAGTAACAGTACCACATACAATGCCAAGATGAGTAAAGAGTTCCGCAGCCATCTCGAATATCGGATCAAAATTCACTGAATCTCGGTCTATCCCTTCAAATAATACGGTCTCAAGTTGTGGGATCGAGGAGAAAGGAGTGATCCGAAGGATTGTAACTAAAGAGAGGAAATGAGGGAGGGGATATGATCAGGCGACAGGGAATCTTGACGTACCGTTTTCCGCAAGCCTAGGATGACACTGGCTAACTGCGATCCAGAACTGGTCTAGTAATGCGCCACCAAGAACTTGTGATTCGCTAATAAAGCCCACAAAAGTTTGGGCATGACGGCGTTGAAATTTCTAGACGTCTCCCGTGAGGCTTGAAGATAAGTGAGAGGCCAATCCCATGATTCTGCGGCCTTCAGGAGTGCTCGTGCGTGCAACTCCATCGCGCTTTGTTTGTGGTTTTTTCTCTGCGGAGCGCCATAATTTGACGCCCAGAAGAGCTCCTTGTGAGCTTGTTCCCGAGCGATACCAGTTAAGCGTAACCGCTAAAACGCCAGGATACTAGGCTTCAAAGATACCACTTCCTGACGAATGGACTGCAAGACATGCGAGTTAAAGCAAAGGCAGTTCTATTGTGAGACTTGCATACGCACCCAGTGAGAATCTTTGCGTCTGATATAGTTTCAATCATTTTCGCTGACTAGGACATCAATAGTATCCGCGACTTTAGACGTCAGATCCAGCATTTCTCCATCGACCGCGATGAACATGTCACTCGCGCTTCTCGAGCACTGGAGAGTGTAGTACCCGCCCGAATAGGACGAGCAGATGTATCGTCCTTCCAACACCGGCTGGAGGAGATCCAAGCAAGCCTGGCGAGGTTGAGGAAGGAGAATGACAAGAGTGAGTCGAACTTTTTCTTGAACTTCCCATCTTCATATTCTAGCGAAACAGAACGCGATCGCCTACGATTGCTGCGGGAGACACTGGCTACTCGCCGTCGAAATCTCTCCGCAGCAAAGCTGCACTCAGTTTCGTTCGTTCCTCCTTCGCCAGCTACGCCAACCGCTTCGACTGCCTCTGCACTGCATCAAGCCGCCCGCGCGAGAGACAAGAATTAAATGCGCTTTCGATGACTATTTCTAGAGCTCGATCGGGCCTTGTACAAGAACTAGTAGAAGTATTCGAAGTTAGTGGAAGACTACCGATTGGTGGAAAGCTAGGAATGAAGGGTGAATGGACGATCGGCACACTTACTTTGCCGGTTCCTGGAGACATGAGGAGTGAGTATCACTTTCCAAGTCATTTATCATTGGACGAGCCTCGATTCTAAACTCGTCCCTTTGTCACGTTCCCGTGCCGTTCGGAGCAATTTTCGCGCTTGTTGACATGTGCTATCAGGATACCCACCAAACCACGTCAATGCAGTCATAACTTACACAGTCCACTTTCTATCGTTGTTAACGTTTTATCTTGGGGTCAAGCTCCCGTTTGAAATTTCCTGGAGTTCTGGTAAGCTTGGCGTAGGCCAGCCGTGGATTGGGGCAGGAAAGGGTTCAGAAACCGGGGGTTGGGCAAGGTACATCACTAATACGACTCCTTCCGCATGCATCTAAATGGATACAGGTGGACGAGCAAGTACTGCCTCCATGTTTCTGCATCAGTCCCTCCAGCAATCCATCGCGCATCTCATGAATCATCGCCGCTGCAACAACCGCCACCACCGCTGCCCCAACCCAATGCAACATCATCATCGCCGTCCGGCAATCAGTTGGCTGAATCTGGTTATTACGAGGAACAGCCTCCTCTAGAGTCCGGGGCCGGCGGCTCATCGTTCATGACGGCTTTGGCCATGTTGATTTATAACGTGATCTATCTCGCTTTCACTCAAAGTGTGGACATTCCGCTTAGCCAAGCCGGTGACGTTCTGAGCAACCTTTGGCGAGTATGCTGCAGCAATGAGCTTGGAAAGCAAGTTTTTCTCTTTTTTTCTTTCTTTTCTTTCTGATAACCTGATGTCAATTATCACGAACAGAAAGTCTCACGAGACAACGCCAATTCTATCTCCCCCGACACCAGCTACGTTTCCACTAGAGTTTTCGCAGCTGGTGCAAGCGACCACTGCAAACCCTTCACGCACTCGGCTCAAAGTGACGACCAAGACCTCCGGCAGGATCCGTCCGGAGCGCACCATCTCCACTCCGTCTACTCCCATCTCCTCCGCGGCCAAGGTTTCAACGGGTAGTGGTGGTCCTATGCACGTATTGCATGCTTCTATGATCCGTGACGATTTGATACTTGAGGAAGAGGACGAGGAAGGGTGGAATTTGGTTGGGACCAGGGATGAATTTGACGGACCAAGCAATAATTGGAGTTGATGCATGATGTTTACTAGAATATATTACACCGATGAAATCCTGTTTTGCATGCCGTGGCGTATGTTCAGGATCCGACTGCCGAGATGAGCTCTTCCTGAGAAGAATGAAGTCAACGTCAAAGCTGAAAGGGCTGGCGGTGGCGGTGACAGGCAGCAGTGACGGTCAAGGCTCCCTACAATCGTTTTAAAACAGATCATCACTCCGGTTAGCGTTGGTTCGAATACGACGGACAACTTGCCGTAATTGAAGGTGCATCAAGCTCTTGGTAATGGGACGAGCCTGAGATGGTGTGTACCACTGGCAGGGCGGTGCGGCTTGGGTTTACTCTAGACCAAAAA
>JAEBUS010000038.1:0-159721 GCA_023014475.1 Amanita pallidorosea
GTTTATTCACCTTATCGCTACAGACCTCGCTCAGAAGATCCGAGATGCTACATCACTTGACAGCTTTGGAAAAATCATCATTGAAGTCATAGAAACGCAATGTGCTCCACCTATCAAATCCAAACTTCAGGATTGGGCATTTGTCGACGGAATCATTTGATACATTGACAGAGCTTATATTCCTGACCTCGGAACACTTCGCACGAGCATTATTAAAACAGTTCATGAATTGCCTACTTCCGGACACCTGGACGCTTGAAAACATTAGAATTGTTACAACGAGATTACTGGTGGCCAGGAATGTAAAACACATCAAGGAATGGATCACCCAT
The DNA here is from genome assembly GCA_023014475.1 of Amanita pallidorosea. Classification (NCBI taxonomy): domain Eukaryota; kingdom Fungi; phylum Basidiomycota; class Agaricomycetes; order Agaricales; family Amanitaceae; genus Amanita; species Amanita pallidorosea. Next base: position 333 of record JAEBUS010000038.1, read on the forward strand.
CAGGATTGTTGGGTGAAAAGGTTAAGGCCTTATATGGCCTTAAAATATTAAAAATATTAAAAATATATGTAACTCTTATACACCAATTGACAATGCTAGATAAAGGACAGTAGAGTTGACAAATTTCAAAAGGCAAACAATAATTGGGATGTTCCATAAGGATAAATAAGTGTTATGAGTAGTCATAAGAATCAAGCCATAGCCTAACATTGATAAGGGTTGGTAGATATAGCAGATTATGTCAGTTTTATCAGGGTATGATCAATAGATACCTGATGTCATTGCTTGGGCAAGATATGCAAGAAAGGCTTGATGGGTATAATAACTGTAGCAATGATAAACATAGATAAGGGTCGGTAGAGATGGCAGATTATGTCACTTTTATAATGGTGTGAGCAACAGATACCTGATGTCATGGCTTGGGCAAGATATGCAAGAGAGGCTTGATAGGTACAATAACTGTAACAATGATAAACATAGATAAACATAGATAAGGGTTGGTAGAGATGGCAGATTATGCCAGTTTTATCATGGTGTGATCAACAGATATCTGATGTCATTGCTGATCATAGTGGCAATGCTTGACACAATTATCCAAGACATGTTGCAGTTGATCTGAGCACACAGACATGGAGTGTAGGTGGTTGGTGTCATCATCATCCGTATGGTGCCTCTGATCTGAACACACAGAAAGATAGTATAGGTTGTTTGCATCATCATCATCATTATCATGCCTCTGATAAGTCATGCAAGACCGAGGAGTCTTGATCATTGGTATCAGATTAACAATGCTTGACATGGCCATCCAAGACATGTTGCAGCTGATCAAGATTTCACAGAATGCCAATACCTGATCAACAGGTTCAATAAATTCACAGACATATAGTGTAGGTAGTTTTGCATCATCATGGTGTCTCTGATAAGTTATGCATGACAGACAAATCTGGGTCATGGACATCAGTCCAACAACAGTTGACACAATCATCCAGACATGTTACACTTGATCATGAACACACAAAATATAGTGCAGGTAGTTTGCATCATCATTATCATTATGAGGCCTCTGATAAGTCATGCCTTACAGAGGAACCTTGATCATGGGTATCAGAATGACATGACCATCCAGGACATCTTGCAGGTGATCATCATCATCATCATGGTACCTCTGATATGATGTGCATGACAGAGGCATCTTGATCATGAGCATCAGACTGACAACACTTAATCAACTCCTCTTGGCCATAATTATATATCATTGGTAGAATAAATATAACTTAATTAACTAGTTATTGCACTCCTTGTATCCTCTCCTTTCATACACTGTCTAGAATAGGGTAGAGAGAGAGGGAGGCAAGCATGAGGAGAGGGCAGAATGGCAGATGGCATACAGGGCAATGAGAGTGCAGCAGAAGGCTCCTGGTGATGGGGCGGCGAGAGTAAGCAGCACAGAAAGGGCGACAGAGGGTAAACATGAGGAGGGTGGGAGGCAAACAGGGCGGCGAGGTCACAGACAGGGTGGCAGGATAGAAGAGGGTGATGAAGGCAAAGGGCGGCAAGAGCGGCGGCGAGACTCAGCGGCGCGTAGATGGCAGGATCCGACACATGGAGGACAGTAAATGTGAGGAGAGGGCAACAGAGGCAAACAGGGCAGCGGCGAGAGAAGAGGGCGACGATGGCAAAGGGCGGTAGAGGGCAGCGGCGAGAGTGAGCGGCACGTATATGACAGTATCCCGCATATGGAGGACAGTGAAAGTGAGGAGAGGGCAGCAGAGGCAAATAGGCACTGAGACACAGAGAGAGAGAAGAGGGCGACGAGAGTGAGCGGCGCGTAGATGACAGGATCATTGCTATAGTTCGTTAGTAGATGCTACTATGATATACAAGCTTACCGGTCAAAAATTTCGGCCATATCGACTGAGATACGGCGAGCGAGAAGAGGGCGGCGAAAGAGAGCGGCGCGTAGATGACAGGATCGTCGCTGTAATTCGTTAGTAGACAATGCTACTATGATATACAAGCTTACCGGTCAAAGATTTCGGCCATATCGACTGAGACAGAGGAGGGCGGCGAGACAGAGCGGCGCGTAGATGACAGGATCGTCGCTTTAATTCGTTAGTAGACGACGCTACTATGGTATACAAGCTTACCAGTCAAAGATTTCGGCCATATCGACTGAGACAGAGGAGGGCGGCGAGACAGAGCGGCACGTAGGTGACAGAATCGTAGCTTTAGTTCGTTAGTAGACAACGCTACTATATATACAAGCTTATCTGTTAAAGATTTCGACTGTTCACCTGGTAGATAGAATAGGTAGATAACTTACTGCGAGAGTGGCAGGAATCAGTGGCTGTACGGAATGAGTAGGTTTTGGATGTCAGAAAGAAAGAGTTTGAGCAAAAAAGAAAAACAACGCACAAGATGATATTTAAACGGTAGCTGCAAACGCGGCAGAGGATTGGCAACAAGTGCGACGAGGGTCGTCATAAGGTGGAGAGAGTGAATGGTGAGAATGAGGATAGAACAGACATGGCGGCGAGAGAGCAGAGGGCTCTGAGACTACTTCAATCGTTCTATGGCGACGAGGGCGGCAAGGGCGGCAAGGGCGGCAAGAGTGAATCACTCCTGGTCCTGGGGCAAGAAGGGAGAGAGGCGGTGAAGGGATGGGACTGAGAATAAGGCGGGCGGACAAGCGGTGATTTCAACTTCCGATCCTTGCAGCTGATATACAATCCTCTTTGTTGGGGGCACAAACAAATGACTAATGCCACAACAGGGCCTTTCCGGTTGCACCTGCCCGGATAGCAAGCTCAATGAGCCAAGGATCTTTCGGGGCACCCAAGTCCTGGGGGAACCAAGGAGAGGGGATTGGTTGGCAGATAGGGGGAGGTAATGTAGATATGAAGCTGTAAACCTCGCCGTCCAAATCTCCGTGAGGCAACTTTCTGAGCTTGTTGGTGTCCAGGGCGTTCACGGCAGCAACGCACATTCTGGACCAGTCAGTGAACCGACCAATGCAGAGCGCATGGTCTGTTTGGCGCAGGTCGCAGGTGATGGAGTCATCGAAAAGCAGCTAGTGGCGTCAGTAGGGACGAGAAACATGTTGTAAGCGGCTGGTGGCTGGGTACTGATGATGAGCCCATGAGCACTTGGCATGGATGACATGCTGGATGGGGCTGCGATGAGTGATGGAAGCGGTGTGGCAATGGTGACATGCTCCTCGCTGAAATTTCGACGGAGCGAGGGGGAACAAAGCCAACGGCGTCTCGGTCATCTTGATTGCTCCCACCAGTTCGGCCTGCGTGCAGGTGCAAGGGGCGAGGGAGAAGGAGAAGCGTAAATACGACTTGGCGAGGCTCACAACATGCCAAGAGAAACGTACCGGGTAGACGGGTGGTTTTGGGGAGGTTTGAAGTCGGCGTTGCCCGTCCTGTTGGAGCTGGCCGTTCACGCTTAGGGTGAAACGGAGGGCGCGTGGGTCGGGAATGAGAGAGGCTGGGAGAAAGGCAGGGCTGATGCCCCTTGACGGTGGACCTGGGGAGTCCGAGGGATCCGGCGTGGGATTGGAAGCTGTATGCGGTGATGTCGACGGCGCGGGCGCATTTGGAGATGATGAGGGCAAGCTTGACTTCATGGTGTGCGGTGACGCCACGGGGTATTCCGAGTGTGCTGCCAGACGGGAGGTAGCTTGTAGAGCATCGAAGATGACAGCCGTCGATATATGCCAGCGCCATGCAACACGTCAGTCCGATGGCAGCACTCGCAGTTAAAACAAGCCCATCAAAGTGGGCTCGTAGCATCGCAGCATCGAAGATGACAGCCGTCGATGTAACATGCCAGCGCCATGCAACACGTCAGTCTGAAGGCAGCACTTGTAGTTAAAACAAGCCCATCAAAGTGGACTTGTAGCATCGCAGCATCGAAGATGACAGCCGTCGATGTAACATGCCATGCAACGCATCAGTCCGAAGGCAGCACTCGCAGTTAAAACAAGCCCATCAAAGTGGACTCGCAACATCGCAGCGTCGAAGATGACAGCCGTCGACATAACATGCCAGTGCCATGCAACGCGTCAGTCTGAAGGCAGCACTTGTAGTTAAAACAAGCCATCAAAGTGGACTTGCAGCATCACGGCGCCGAAGGTGGTAGTCGTCGATGTAACATGAACGCGCAAGTGGTTGAAAACAAAGAAGGAATGTCACACGTGTCACGCTGGCACTTTTTTTGCACTTTTTTTTTTCTTTTCTTTGCATGGATAGTTTGGGGAATTGCGTAAGCTACGATACATAGAGTACATGTTGAAGGGAAGCGGTGCCCTGAGAGCCCGCGTGTAATGGTATGTGGGTAACCGACAGCGCTGAAGGGAGTAACATTAAAAGAAACGAGTAATCACGGAACAGCGGACGGAATCGCGCTCGCGGCAAGAGCAACGCTTCTGGCGTTATGAGATCTTTTTTTTTTTGCATGGATAGCTGTTCCCTGTCACGTGACATGGGTACAAAATTATACGTGCTGTCAGTCTCCGAAGTTCTAATTCTAATTCTCCATCTCCGCCCATGGCCCGGACAAGGAATACCGCACGTAGATGCACGGGTGAAGATGCCCCCCGAAAGCAAATTGCCTCTATATCTGAGAGCACCCGGGCCCCTCCCGCTGCTCCTCCCAAAAAACGGCCCGGGCGTGCTGGTTCAAGTATGGTGAAGGTCTTGCTGCTCGATCTCGTTTTACCACCTGAATACTTATCCAAAAACGGCAGTACCTGTTATCCGAAGTTTGTGGAGCAAGCCGGATGTACGCGCTCGCAGGACAAACATTTATTCAACGACTTAGTTATCTAGACAATACAAACATGAACTAGTCTGACAAATGCATCAGTTACTTTGAATGTAGGTGCATAACGCATAACAACCTACCAGCCTTGCCCGTGGTGTAGACTAGTACATGCCCACAAAATCTTCCTCTGATTCATGTTCACTTGCGAATGAGCCGTCATCATCACCACTATCGGTCTCCATGCCCTGCCAATCCTCCGAGTCCTGCTCGTTCATTTCAAATTCTGAGTCTGAGTTGTCGAAGTCCAATTCATACATATCACTGGCGCTGTCTGCATCGGGTGCGTCAGGTGCGCACACAAACCTCTCATCCAGGTCACAATGATCAACTTCAATTGTGTCAGGAGCTGGCTCTTCAACCACACAGTTTCTGGATGCCGCCGATTGGTGTGCGTGGAGGTGGCCAACACCTAGGCCCCAGTGGTATCGCATGAGTAGATCTCGGTCCGAAAACCTAAGTATTCACTGGTGAGTCCATGTTCAAACCATCGGCAACTTCAGTTGACATACCGGCCAACATAATATAAATTGTAATCTTGACCATCCTTAGCACAACGTGACACACCCATTCCGTTTGCTTGCCGTTTGCCGTCTTCGAACACTGGAAAGATATGACACCCACGCAATACGTCCTTTGGGTCAACAAAACCAAAAGAATCAGTTTGGTGCATAGGGGGAAAGCGGACCAAATCCAAGGTGGAACTACTCCATCCTGAAGATGCTGGGTTGACGACTTCAAACCATCGCACCCATAAAAAATCAACACGGCGTGCTTCATAGTCTGGTGTCCCAAATGCTGTATGGATGACATTCGCATGATATGCGCCTAAAACGCGCGCATATAGAAAATGATGAGAACAGCCACCTGCGTTGTCTGCGAGAAACATGACATTGCAGCGCGAAGTTCCCGCATTGATGATGTCTGTCCCACGTTGTACGTCATAGGTTGTGAAGTGAAATCGTAGGAGCTTATGGTGGTATATGCAGTCATTCTTCAAAAACACAGTATCGAACATGTCATGACTTCCACCCACTTCAGCGCCAGGATGAACAAGGGGTGATAGCACCTTCTTATGATGTTCCGCTTGAATGCAAATGACACGGAGATGTTCTTTTAACTTTGAATAGAAGTTCTATCAGAGATGTGTGAGCTTGGGTGGCCAGGAAAACAAAAGGGAATGCTCACCTTGATGGCAGGATCACCCTCATTTCGCTGGAGAAAGGTTGGAACATGGACAGCAAAGTTCTCCGACTTTCCCATGTTGTACTGCACTTCGGGATCGTCGGCAATTTCCTCCTCGACTTGCAAGGGTGGACAGACCTGGGCAGCCAGGCTTTCGCGGATCCCGCTGAGGTGGCGCTGTCGTCTCTCAATCTTCGACAATTGCTGAGGTATTGATCGGCCACTCGTCCGAAGGAAACGTCCCTTTGAAATCCGGTGCTCTCTTTCACTCTAGCAGCTTCTTAAGCACATGTCATACATGGAACAGAGAGTGGCTTACAGGCTGAGTCGAGTATGAGTCCGTCGTACCAAACCGCCGAATAGTGTGGGCATAGTCGCCAAGAGCATGATACTTGTAGGTTTTCAAATTCAATTGCTTCGGCTGTCTACTATTACGACTCTGATCCGACCGCTGGGACGGTCCTGTAGCTGACTTAGTAACGGCTTTTCCCTGGCGTTGTGTTCGCGCTGCCTGCTCGCGTTCTAGCTCTCGGGTTGGATGTATCTTACACGTTTTTTCCTTGAATACACGAAGACTATTACCGAAGGATGTTGTGACCTGGGACAAAATGGCCAGGGTTGTGTCAGTATGCATATGGAGTTTGGCAAGACCATGCCAGTGTGCCAGATCAAACAGTACTCTGAGAAGATATCTGTTGTGGGGCTCAGGTAGAAGGCCATCAAAAACAGGTATCGCACACTAGATAAGCTAATCAACAGAAAACAACTGCCGAGATGCCATTTCCACGTACTTGTAGCATATCCTCGTAGTCACGAGCCGTCAATTTTTTCAGATCCGACCGGTTTGTTGTTATCCTCCTGATCCCATCAGTCCCAAAAGGCGGAATTTCTCGAAACCTAATGAGCTGTCAGCGTCAGGTCATAACGGGTTCAATTACTGCTGCTCGCCGTCGATCTAATTCATGTTTGAGGTTATCATCCTGACAGTCTAGAAGGCGTAGCAGGTGGATGAATACTGCCTTCCAGACGCCAAGCTCAACCTCATGCATCAAGTCCACAACAAGCATGTCGAACATGTTGAAACCAAGCGGCATTAGTTTGTCAGAAAATGCATTCTGCCAGTGGTGCAACAGAACATCGGCGACTCGTCGACCTCGTAGCAATAAAGAAAACACCCACCACTGTCAGAACAAGAGACTTCTCTTGCAGGAGGGCCTCTACTGCTTTGCCATCTATCTTATAATTCTTCACATATACAATCTTGCGCGCAGCCTCAATACAACTTCGCCGCTTCAAATCATCAACCCGCCTGAGGGACATGCGCTGAATCATGTCTCGACGAGTACCCATGTCCGATACACGGTCCAACGGCATAAGACAGCGAGGACAAGGGCAACGACCAAGGTTTCGGATGCTGGCTATAAGTGTTCTATAGTATCAGACATGAGTCTCGTTATATGTTCAATGTACTAAACACTCACTTCTCTGGGTAATCAGCAGTATATGTAAATATCCGGGGATAAAAACGACGCGAGACGCCATCACTGCACTTGATTATCGCTCCGTGCCTATAAGCTTCCAGGAATTCATCATCAAGGATGATTGCCCATTGTGCGTGGAACATTTCACGATGACAATGTGCCAAGAAAGAGGAGTTGGGTCCTTTTCCGCCAATGTTCTCCATAGCAAAAGCTTTAAAGGCGTCAGGAAGCTGTCATTGACCAAATTGAGGGTTCGGGTACCACAGGACAGGAAACTGTACTCACAGACTCCAAATAAGCGACGTGCTCAAATGCCTGGCAGGAGGGTTTCGACCTTCGGTCCTTTGACTCGTTTCCGATCGTTAGATAAATGGGCCATAGTTTAGCGCTGCTGAAGGCTGTCAGCCGAGTGCTATCGGAGGCGAACATAAGACCCAGTACAACGCGTGGAAGTTGACAACCTGGTTCTCCAAGAGAATCCTGGAGTGCACGATGAGCCTCAAAAAATGCTTCTGATGTGTAGAGCTCGCCGTGAACTCGGGATGGTTCTGAAGCACCATTTGGCTGCCAGTATAATTCGTGAGGCTCAAAATGAAGGCGGGAGTGAGCGGATGGTCGCATAATTTTTTCCCTGATGACAGACATCAACCGGCGATGATAAAGGATGCCCGCGTTGAACTCTTTCGACCCTGGGTGCAACATTCGTTTATGAAAGGGGACACTGATCTTGACCGGTGTTTCAACCCACTCTGAGTCACTGGTCTGTTCCGCGTTCTTAACATCCGGGCTCTCGATGCATTGGTCGCTCAACTGGGCATCAATATGTCGCCAATTATGACCCAAAATATCTTGTGGATGGAAGTCAGGGTGTCCTACTATCTTGAGGAGTTTCTGGAAACTTGATTGCGACTTCTTTTCACCACCATTCCAATACCATTCTCCCAGTAAAAACGATGATTGGTTTGGGTATGGGTGGTAGGCGTTGGTTGAAGGGGAAGGAGCGATGCCAGTGACATTCGGAGATGTGACTATTGAGTGGTCCGAAGATATGTTCTGGGTCGGAACATGACTAGGTGAGTGATAATATCGTCGGAAGAGCCCAAATTTATTGCACTCGGACTTAAAAATTCTTGCGACTTGAGATGGACATGTCGCCGATAGTTGCCGCGGTGAAGACTGAAGCGCCGCGTCTGGCTCTATTTGCATACCCTCCCAGGATTCTGACAAGACCTGTGGAACTACGGGAGGTTCAGGTAATATATCCCGGAAACGTTTTGGCAGTCGACGGTCCTCCCGCCGAGTTCTCCGCTCTGCCAGCGATCGGTTGAGGTCTTCATGATTTTCAATAAACTAAGAGTATAAATTGTCAGCAATGAAGTGAAGAGCAGGAAATCTAACCTGTGGTGGGACTGGAGGAAGAACTTCATCCTCGTTTGGGAAGTTCAAAGAGCATTCCCTGGGAGTTTGACTTTGGGCCAATTCCGTTTTCCGACGCTTCTTTGCTCGCCAGACTTCATTAGCCCTTGCGAGAGCAGCTGATAGTTGTTTCCTCGTCTTATGACAGCGGCGCCTGTGGTAAGAATATGCCTGCGGCACCGAGAAAATCCGTCCACAAATACAAGCTTTAGACCATGAGGCTAACTCGGAACCCGGCCTGAGGTCCATCATGGATCCCTCGTACGCGCCACTCAGGTACTTATATTAGTGAGAGTATGCGGACTTGAGCTCGAGTCACAGTGGCACGTGCTGGCACCCGACCGACCCATGACCACAACTTTTCAAGCTTCAAGCTTCAAGTCTCCATTCCCATCGCCGTACACAACGACGCTCATTATGAACAAATGATCATGGCACGGCTAAGGAATAAAACAACTCGATCCCACTACGATTGAACACTCGAGGGATAAAAATCAAATCATTCTCTGGAAGCCTGATGGATGGAGTGGTTCCTGACTTAGGCCGAACGCGGTGGCGTGGCGTACAAGTGACTCGTCTCAGAGCCTGAGCGGATCCGGGCGTCTGACTCAACTTGAAATCTGTAATTATAATATAGAGGTCGGGGTCACTAACCATCATCATTTCCTGCTCAGTCTGTGGTTTGGTACGACGGGACTCATAACTTTCAGCAAGTATCTCTTTGTTCCAGTGACATATAGCATTAATTTCTCGATAAGTTACTAGTGCGTTGGACAATGGTCAAGTTTTGCCACACTCCACTACTCCCGTCAGTCAGCTCCAAGTCATCTACTGTATGCGAGCTACAGTTATGATAGCAGAAGACTGGGCGTGTGGTGACTAGTGCACAAGTGTCACATTTGACGAACAAACCCAGGAACTCCTGTTCGGATAATCCTGGGCTAACCATGCAGTCAATCTTCGCGAACTTCTCCCAGCTGGGCTGACGAGCTGCCCTTCCAAAGTCGGGAGCGGTGGAAGAAGGACACGTCAGATCTGTCCGCATTACACGATCAGATGGTTGGTCCGTACTCGCAGAACCTTCGCCCCTACCAGCTTGGGCGTAGGTTCTCTTCAGCGACCTTTTGATTCCGACTTCCGTTTTCTCTTCGGCAGGGATGCGGCACGGGCGACAATGATGGTTGGAAACATCAAGTGCGTGGTGATGATCCCACAGGCGTCGCACTTAGCGAACAAGCCCAGGAATTGCTGCTCAGTTATTCCGGGCCTATCCATGCAACCGAGCTTCGTGAATCTGCGCCAGTCAGTTCGGTAACTTAAATCGACCCCTTTAAACTCGGGAGCGGGCAAGGGTGGGCACAGTAGACCTTACATCATGATGAGATGATCGGTCCATAATCGCAAAATATCATGACACACCGCCGTGGGCGCAGGCCTTCTGCAAGGGCTTTTTAACGACAGTCCTCGTCCCCGTTCGCAACGGACTTGTGGAGGGCATGGTATGGCGTCGCCTTGTACACAGGTTCGTAGTACTGACATCGTCCAAATATAAGGACTAACCTCGAAGGGGAAAGTTCTTCTCTGGCCCTCCATAGTCCGAATATATTCTCTCCAACGGTACTGGGCGTGGAGAGCGTGAGCAGTCACATCGTCCGAAAGTGCAAGAGAGGCAGACCCAAATACCCGCACTGATTCTTTGCACATTCGGCGACATACTCTCCTCATAATACCCACACCCGGTCGGTATATTGCTACTTCCCTGAACACTCGAGTTTGTTGACTGAGCGGTTCCAACAAGGGGCACAAGCAACATGGCCCAACGTATGGTGAAGTTCTCGTACTTGCACAATTCGGCGGTGGCACGCGGGCACCTTTTCTGGCAGGCCTGATAGAAACCATGCAGTGGTGGTAGCTCTAGAGCACTGTTTACATACCAGGAATGTGCAGTCAATTCTAGGTTAGCCGGGTCGAAAGACAAGACACAGCGCGTCGAGTTGAAGACGTCATATAGCAACTTTTGGCGGTATGTCGGGAATGTTTCGAATGCAACGACAGAGGTGTTTTGGACATGGGGATAAATGATTGTAAGCCGAGCAATATTTGGCTTGTTAGCGTTGGGACTGACGTTTTCATTAGGGACGGATCCGGACTTTTATGTTCGTCGTTCCAGTCATACAGTCATGTCTGTGACCCTGACTCTGACTCGCTCTGACTCGCATTAGTGCATAAGTATGCGGCAGAAAAACAGCATTTTGATGAACGCGACCCAGTGCTCCTATGGTCGAAGACGACCTGTCTCCCTACTCTGAAGCTCGAGTTAATGCTCTCAGCTAAGCAACAAAAGAAAACCGTAAGCTGACCCTCTCGGCTACTGTGGTGCGAGTTGACCGCGCGGTCTAGTCGCAGCAGCGATCCGTTGGTCCATCATGGACGACACTTCGGCAGAACAGTGCACCGATGTGTAATGTGCAGCATTGATTACAAACAATTTACTCTTTTTGGGCGACGATGGAGAAGTTCAGAAGAAATGCTCACACTAGAGTCTGTAACGAACTTCTCGCATTGGCCATTGACAAACATGCAATTCAGGCAACGCAAGGAATACAGGGTGTTTCAGCAACTGCTACGAATGGTCCCAACCTAAGCGAAGCCTCGTGGAAGGGACTGAGGAGGAGTGTGTGACGGTAGCGGAGTTGGTACATCCGCCGCTCCATACATTTTTTAGCTTTGGCTCACTACATTGAAGATTCAGAAGGCGTATCTAGCGCAAGGTCGGTGATGAGCTTTGGCTCTGTACACCAATGGACAGGGGCTCTGCCCTAAAGGAGTAGCTAGTCATGGGTGGTTTATAGTACAGTGTCACATGTAGTCACATAATAAGAATACCCCTCCCTCCTTCGTAAACAGCTTCGTTTTCCCCTCGTTTGGCTCGTTCTCCCTCCCCCCTCTTGTTTTTTGGGGGGAGGGTTCATTATGTCATCACCGTTGCCACAGCTATCATCGTCACAACAGCGCTCTCGTCAAATTGAACAGGAAGTGTCGGAATCTTCCAGCGGTCTCACACCCCTCATCTACACAGCTGCTTTAGCAGTGTAGTAACCTATCATAATGGCTGCCCCAGTGAGGCATGTGAAGACAACCACCGGCACCTCCCTTCGACAGGTCATATCGATGAGCCTCACCCACCTCGTGTTCCTTCGTTTTGCGATGCCTACAGCTCCCTGACAACCGCCGCCATTCGTTTATGACCCCCTCGGACTAGTCTAGCTACGAGCGCCCGTCACATTGCGTGACGAGCCCGCTTCCGACGTTTGCGCCCACCACCATGCTCGTCGCCGACGCTTCGCCTTCCTAGCCGCCTCTGACCTGCGAAACCACCTTATTCACTCGTTTACGACTCCTACGACCATTCCCCAACGAGCGCCCACTTTCCGTGTAACACGCCCACCTGCCGACGTTTTTGCTGCCAGCCGACATTTGCGACACACCTCACCATGTTGACGCCCGCACCCCATCCGTTAGTCGCCCACCGCCTGTCTTCCCCTCGTAGTCAACGGAAAACACCGTTGTCGACGCCTGCCACTCGTCTCCGGACCAGCGCCCGCCGTTTAGCCCGTGCAAGTTTATTTTTGAAGTTTATCGTCATCGTGTTAGTCGCCGTCGTCAGAGACACGACGGGTCTATCGTTTACTGAGTTACTGTTTCGTTTCGTATCCGCGCCGCACCAGCTCTCCAGCCCACACTAGTTCAAGTCGAATCCAGTCTGTCGCCACCGTCGTCAAACGTTCCTGCAAGTCCCGACCCGCGTAATCGGCCAACCGTTTCAAGTGCGACGCCTCGCCGTTAGCCCAAGTTGCTCCCTCGCAAGACCGTTCAGCTCGCGCAGCGCTCGACGCGCCCTCATTACACATACCGCCCTCGTTTCCGCCCCCCACAGCTTGTCAGCACCCCAGTTCATTCGTTACGACCCGCCATCGCCCGCAAGTATTCAAGAGATCGACTACAGAGTACTAGGACCCCCTAGCCGACGACGACACCCATCGACTGCCACGTCGCTGCCAGCGCCCTTCATCAGACCACCAAAACGCCATCGCGACGCAGCCGCTCCGGTCGTTCCCAAACGACGCCCACGTCCACGCCGCCCGTCGAAGCATAGACCGTCGCACGTCCATCCTAGCCCAACGCGGCCGCTCCGTCCGTTCCCAAATGCCAAGCGACTCCCAACGTCGTCCGTCAACCAAACGACGTCTACGTCGTCAATCAGCGCGCCAAAGCCGTCCGTCAGTCCACGCGCCAAACGACCGCTGTGCCACGACCGCCACGTCACCGAGACGCTTCCGCGCCGTCAGTCGACGCCAGTCAACGCCTCGGCCGTTCCGAAGCGACACCCCACGTCCAACGATGCAAGCGCCCTCCATCGGACCCCCACGTCGTCACCTTCGTCGGACCGCCTGCGACTACGCGTCGCCACTGCCGCCGTACCTCAACGCGTCTGCGCCGTCCGTCAAAGCCTCGACCGCCGACCTTTAGCCGTTTCCCAACAACAGCCACGCCATCGGTCCACGTCCACACCACCTCGCCTCGATCACGGACCGTCCGTCAACCGCCAGAGCCCTTCGCGTTCAGCCGCGCCGTCCGTTCCCAAGACGATCCCTACCGACGTTCACGCTCAGCGCCGTTGAACCGCCCACGTCCAGCCACTGTCCGTCGTACGCCCAACGGGCACCGCTGCTCACCTCTCGCTCGCCCACTTCATTCACCGCCACGCTCCGTTCAGCCGCCCTCGATGAACTGTTCACGTGCCCAGACGATGCCCTCGTCACGCCGCCGCTCCACGCTCGGTTTATCGTTTCGTCTTCAAGTACTCAACCATCGGCCCTCATCAGCTGACCAGGGATGGTCAGATTTCAAAGTATTGGGGAGATGATGAGCTTTGGCTCTGTACACCAATGGACAGGGGCTCTGCCTAAAGGAGTAGCTTAGTCATGGGTGGTTTATAGTACAGTGTCACATGTAGTCACATAATAAGAATACCCCTCCCTCCTTTGTAAACAGCTTCGTTTTCCCCTCGTTTGGCTCGTTCTCCCTCCCCCTCCTCTTGTTTTTTGGGGGGGGGTTCATTATGTCATCACCGTTGCCACAGCTATCATCGTCACACAGCGCTCTCGTCAAATCGAACAGGAAGTGTCGGGAATCTTCCAGCGGTCTCACACCCCCTCATCTACACAGCTGCTTTAGCAGTGTAGTAACCTATCATAAATTTAATACACTATTTCCTATCGGAGCGACAGGAATAGGGGGTTTTGTGAGCTCAGCAAAGAGTTTTCCCGAACAACCCTAAACCGAATTCCTGCGAGGGGGATGCAGTTCCTAGGTGCGACGGAAGATGTGCGGAGGTGGTGCGAGGGCGGCGACGGAAGATGCGGTGCGACGGAAGACGTGCGGTGCGACGGAAGACGCGGTGCGACGGAAGACGTGCGGTGCGACGGAAGATGCGGTGCGACGGAAGACGTGCGGTGCGACGGAAGTGTGCGGACGGAAGATGCTCGTGACGGAAGACGTGCGAAGGCGACGGAAGTTGCGTGAAGGCGGTACGTAGCCAAGTCGCGGCAACTGTCGTACTCTGGTAGACCGCTGAAGGGTTTAGATGGCGAGGGCTGTTTGTACAATGGTCGACGCAGGGAAGGAGCAGACGCAAAGGGAAAGAGAGTGATATTTGAAGAATAAACGAGAGGTTCGGTCAATGAAAGTGTGTGGGTATGTGTGGTATACTATGAAACACGATGGTATATATACTTTTTAGCTACCTACCGATACGAGTGGACTTCTAAATTCCTCGACGTCCTGCCCGTTGTTCAACTATCCTAATTCGTCATTTTGAAAGGCGCCGTCCGATGTAGTTTAGTGCGCGAGCGTTCCGCTAGCCATTACTCCTGTTGCAAACCCGCAGTGAGACCCTGTCCGTCGACGAGTATGATATCCGACGATCGAGCCCCGGCGACCTATGCGATAGGCGTCACTGTATGCTTTTTAGCGCTTTTGTCCCTGTTTCCGCTACGCCCGATTTGGTCGTCCTTTGTCGGTTGCTGATCGGCGCTAGTAGTAGTGACGATCTTACTCCGCTTAACTAGTTTTGTCCGTAGCTCGTAGGCGCGCGGCTAAACTGGCCTCGATCGTAGTGGTCTGAGCGCGGCCTTGTCTAGCGCGGAAGTGGCTGTGTTGCGGCTATCCTTAATGCGGCGGACGATGGTCAGCGCGGGCGTTTCGGAGAATCGGCGTTAGTCGGCGAGGTCGGGTACGATTGTTTGGTCTGCGGTGTTGCGGGATTGGCTTGCGACTGCATGTGGTTTTGCGTTGCGGAGACAGAACTGCGTCGGCGGCGGACAGCTAAGGTGCTAGATAGTTAGCCCCGGGCTCAGTGCGTATATAGTTCCAGCGCTGGTAGGACTTCTTTCTCGCATAGCTTATCGCATATACGTGACGATGTCACTACACGGTCACGGCGGAACAACGCTCATCATCTCCCCGGGACTTAAAAATCTGACTGTCCTCAGTCAGTCCGTTGGACGAATATGACCGATTGATGAAGTTTGGTGCGATGGGACGCCTTCAGTTGACATACTAATGGCGGTGTTGATGCGAGCGTAGGCTTCTGTTGCGACGGAGATCTATGCGCTAGAGCGGATGCGCGTCCGATACTGCGTATCTTGCGGCGCGGCGACTCGGACGATTGCGCGAGTTGTTGGACCTTGGTCCGGCACGTTGGAGGTCCGCGGGACACGGCGACCTTGCTCTTCTGTGTGGGAATGGTCTTCGCTTCCTTTATCGTTACGTGGGAATTTGCTTCCTTCTTTTTATCGGGTCTGTTGTCTCGCTTTTTGTTCTCATCCCTTTCTTTTCTTTCCTCATGTCGTCTCCTGGATCCTATTTCGATGACCAGATCGCTGCTGCGGAAGCCCGTTTGGTGCAAGAGGAAGAGCAACGTAGGATGCGCGAGGCAGCCGCTGCTAGGCGTTTAGATGAAGAGCGTCGGCACATCGCAGACCTGAAGGCGCGGAAGGCGGCTGAAGCGAAGGCTCGTGAGGAGGCCAAGCGGCGTGCTGAAGAGGAAGCTGCGGAGCGTCGTATACGGGAGGAATCATTGCGGGCGGCTGCGGTGAAGGAAGCGGCAGAGGAACAGGCACGACGGGCTCGAGAGGAGCAGACTCGCGCACAGCAAGGGGCGCGTCCGAAACCTCGTCCGAAGGGTAAGGCGAAGGTCCGTCAGCCAAGCCCGGTGGATATCTCCTCAGTTCGCGGCGGCAGCGGTGGCGGAGAAGCTGGTACTGGCGAGAGATCCGACGGTCCTAAGTGACATGGTGATTGCTAACGAAATGGAGGCCGCGCGGGCCTATAAACAACGCCAGAAGCGAGCGAGGGCGGAAAGCGCGGGGACAGAAGCGGGTCCCGCTAAACGTTCTAAGTCGAGTACTCCCAACGAACAAGCGTGCGACCGGTAAGTTGATTTCCGGTTGTCGTTTCCGGCGCTGACGGACAAGTCAGATGCGAACGACAGAAGTTACCCTGCTATCCGCAGGCGAATTCGCGCAGCAAAGCCTGCGTACGTTGTCGCGACCAGCGGCAGTCTTGCAGCATCGGCGGGGTCTCGGTTGCTAAGCGGGCCGCTAAGAAGAAGGTGGAGACGCGAGAGCTAGTGGAGTGGAGCGACGAGGGTTCGGAGGAGGTGGACGAGGCGGCGGGAGTTGCGAGCGACGCTGACACGAACACCTCGGAGGGCGTTTTCTTGTTGCGGCGAATTCAGGAGCAGTCGGCCTCGATGCAAGGTTCTTTGGCCGCTATGGCGAGGTCCGCGAACGATAGCGCTATTGCCCTGCTCGAGCAAAACGCGCTTCTACGACAAATCTTAGATTTACAGACGACGCAGGCCAACCTTCAGTATAAACTGCGGCACATTGCGCACGACACCAGGCACGCGACGTATTGCCTGCTTGACTATTTCTGTCCACCGCAGGGTTCGGACGAAACACGCGACGGATCTCGTGGGGCGGCCGCGGAACCAAGTCCTGAAGAAACAGCGGCGCAGGTTGCACAACCAGAGGAGGAAAGCGTACGTGGAGAAACAGAGGTCGCGATTGCGGAGACCGGATCGGACGAAGTTGGTGACCAAGCGGTACCAGAGGCGGGTGCGGAGGAAGTCGCGGAAGGGGAATTGGTTGTCGCAGGTGATAAGGGCGACGTGGTTATGAGCTCGCCGGCTTCTCCTGCTCCGTAGCCGTCTTTCAAGTTTGTGTGATTCGTAGTCGTCGGCCCGAAATTAATGTTGGTTGGTTTGGCGGTTCGAATAAGTAACTTAGTAAGTAGAAAGAGTGGGATAAGGGTAAGAGGAAGGAAAAGATGAAAGGCGAAAGCAACGTGGTTTATTCTAGAGCGGACGTGAAACGGGTGAGATTCTAGCGATAAAATGGAAACTAATAAGTGAACGGAGAAATGAAGCAGTAGGAAGGCTTAAGGTGTTACGGCTCGTCTATGTCAGATTCCGAGTCGGAGTGGTCGTATGCGAGTTCTTCTTCTGGTGCGATTTGCGCGGGTGGGTCGTCGTCTCCTTGTGAGTACGCATCTGCCATTTGCCGTATGTGTTCTTCCGAGGCGTCCAATATATTGTCCGGAACTCGTATTCGTTGCCTCGCGAAGTAAGGAATAACGCGGAATGCCGCGTAAGGTCGGTCGAGTACTGTTCCGTCAAGCTCGCAAAGGATATATGCGCCGCCGCGGTTGCGATGTAGGACGACGTATGGGCCGATGTAGCGTGGGCGCATCTTTCGGTTTAGCGACTTTTCGATTGCAGTGTTGCGGACCAAGACTAGTGCGCCGCGTTTGAAGTCGAAGTCCCGGATTACCGTCGGGTGCTCTCTTTCGAATCGTTTTGCCGCTGCTATCCGTGCGGTGTAGACCTTGCCTTTCAGTGCTTCCGTTTGTGCGTGGCGCTTTTGTAATTCCGTAGCGCGTCGTGCGATGAGTTCGGTTGTCGATAGGAATGCGTCGGGTGGCGGCAATAAGTACGTGGCTTCCGATATGTCCAACGGGAGGAGCGGATGTGTGCCGGTGACCGCGAAATAAGGCGACACTCCCATGCGCCGTCGTGCTGTGACGCGTTCCGACCAGAAGACTGAATGTAGTGCTGGGGCCCAATTTGATCCGTCGCTTGCTTTGACTAGCGCTTGTCGGACGTCGTAGTGGCTGCGTTCTACTATACCGTTGGCGCGAGAGTTATATCCTGATATGCGAATGTGGTTAATCTGGTACTTCTTTGCCAAATACTCAACAGCGCGGATGATGGGCGCCCCATTGTCCGTCACTATTTCGACTAAGCTTCCCCATCGGCAAATGAGGTCTTCAAAGACCCAATCCCCTATGGCGTTCGCCGTTTCCCGTCGTAGAGCGCGGTATTCTGGGTAGTGCGTTAGCGAACAGCGTGCTTGGACCAAGTACTTGTATTGATTCGACGGTGGTAGGTGCATGGTGTCCAGGTAGACTTTAGCGAAGATCGGAGCGGGCTCCGCGACGATGGGCGGGATGCGGTATAACTGTAATTGCCGTGCTTGGCATTCGCGACAGGACTTGATGTACCACTTAATGTCGTCTTGCATCTGCGGCCACCAAAACCGTTGCATGATTATCGAGCGGGTAGCGTAAAAGCCGCGGTGTCCTAGTTCGTCGTGGCAACTGACCAAAACGCCTATCCGCTTGTCCGGATCCAAAACAATCTTGTGCGCTCCGCTCCTGTCCTTCAACCACAGCGTATCATCTTTCATAAAGAATTTAGTACAGTACCGCGTGAACCGGATATTTTCTTCGGCCGACATGTTGTCGGGTCGTTCCAGATCCGCGAGGAATCGCTTTGCCCACTGTAGCTTCTCTTCGTCCTTTGCTGCCGTTTCGCTCCTCCACGGAAATACTCCCTCGTACGTGTTATCCTCTTCTCCTTCGGGCACTTGCGATGGCTCGTTTTCCGATGGCGGCGTATCTGGATCGGTTAAACAGAAGGTTGTGACAGGTTTGCTATGCCTATTCGTGATCATCCCTAGACCCGCTTTTGGCTTCTTCGGCCCTTTTGACTTCCGACGCTGTTGTGGACTCGACTGCTGCGCGAGCGCTCTGGAAGGCGCGTGGTTAATCTGATGCATGAATCCGTATAAGTTGTCGATCCAGTCGTCGAATTCTTCATCTTCCTTCGCGTCGGGTTCCTCATCCAAAGGTTGCCGCGGGCGTCTGGATAATCCGTCGGGTGCGTGAAGTCGGCCAGGCACATGAACTAGCTTAAAATGGAAGGTAAGGATCGCCAAGATCCACCGGTTGATTGATGCCGATGGCGCGATGTCCGGGTTCTTGAGCATATCCTTGATATAACGCGCGTCGACTTCCACAATCAGATTCCGGACCCCTATGAGGTAGAGCTTCAGCGCCTTCAACGCGCGGTACAGGCCGTAAATTTCCAGTTTCGGCTGCGAAAAGCGCGCTTCTCTCTCGTTTAGCGTGATTGATCCGAAGCGGTTGTAGTACCGGACCGATGGCTTGTCGGGGTCGCATTGACACAAGAAAAATCCTACTGCGATCCATGACGTGTCCACGGCTAAGATAACTGGTGCGTCGGATTTGTAGTTGATGGGCCGCAGCGCGGGCGAAGTTATGAGTGCTTGCTTTAGAGTTTCCTGCGCGGCTATTTCCTCGGCTCCGAAGGTGAACGGAACGTCCTTCCTAGTCAGCGCTACCAACGGACTTGCTTTGCGGGCGAAGTTCTTGATGAAAATGCGTGCCACACCTACGGTTCCCAGGAATGCGCGGACTTCGGATAGTGATGTGCACGGGGCCCAATTCTTGATGGCGGCGAGTAGTTCTTTTTCCGGTTTGCGACCTTCGTACGTACATAGATGTCCTACAACGGTGATCGAGGGCGCGCATAACACTAGCTTCTTTCCGGAGAAAGTACCGCCGGCATACTTCATACGCTGAACGACTCGGTTGAGACCTTGGAAATGCTCCCATACGAAGCGTCGGATTCCCGGATTGTCCGGTATTGTCTCGTATGTGTCGTCGTCCCGTTCGTATCGTGTAGGTGGGCCTTTGACCGGTACGTCGTCGATGTACGGAATGGTGAGGTCCGGTATTTCCGGTTGCAGGATGCAGGTGACGTCGTCGTGGAAGATCGGGACCGAATTCGTCCATCCCATAGGCAATGTAGTTAGCGCATGGCTCCGAAGGGCGTTTGGAAGGTTGTTAAGTCCCGTGAATCCTCGGCTAGCGGTCGCTCATCGTATCCGACGAAAAGATCCAACATTGCGCCGCATGCGCGGCCTGCGAAATTCTCTGCCAAGTGTTCCGGAATAGGCGTGACTCCCGAGTGTCGGATTGTGACTGCATTGAGAGGTTCCAGCGAATGCACAAGCCGCAGTTTGCCGGTCTTCTTCAGTACGCAAAACCAACGGGACCGGTACGAGGAATTCGAGGGCTCGTAAACTCCGGCGTCGATCTTGGTTCGGATAATGTCGCAAATTTGGTCGTATAAACCCGGCGGAATCGGAATATTGCGCTGTACCCAAGGCGTATGCGGAACCGTCGGAATATCCACCGGCGGGAAGAACTCCGTCTTGAATTTGCCTCGCTCGCTGTCGTCCCAAGCGAACGCCTGTTCATGCTTTACCATAAAATCGTGCATTAGTTTCGTTTCTTCGGGCCATAGAAATTCGCTTCCGTGTTCTTGCTCCAGTGTTCTCTTTCGTTCTTCTGTGTATCGCCCATGCGGCGTAAATTCGGGTGGCGTCGTACTTAGCTTCGGTAGATCGGCGAGTGGGTCGCCCTTGATTTCGCGAATGATTCTAAATTCCTTTGGTAATTGACTAATGACGGGTTTTACTTTCTTAGCGACGGGCTTGTATTTCTTCTTTTGCGCGATAGTAGGACAGGTGATACATTGTCGCGACGCGGATTCGCGGTTGTTTTGTGCGAGATGGGTGCTGCGGAATTGGCTGAAGTCTGTTTGCGCGTAGCGGAAGTCGTAGTATGGCTGTTGCGGAATACGGTAGCGTTTAGGTATGCTTGGGTGAGCGGGTCGCAATCGTCGGGCTTGACTTCTTGTAAACTTAGCGCGGCACCAAGGTAGAGACGAGCAGGGTTGTTATTGGTATCGGGCTCGCAGGCATTATTTACATGATTGGCGGACGGTAACGACGGGACGGGAGTATATGCTTGAATATCTATCGGTTTTTGGGTATGCGGGTCCATTGTTAGTATACAAGCCACCTCTCCATGAGTGTTCATCAATTCCTCGAGGTCTCCTGAAAATCCGCCTGTTCTTCTTCGCGCATATGGTACTTCGGTCGGCTGCGGGGCATAGTCGGAATGGTTACTATAACATCGCTATTCGGATCGTGAATCGTGATTGTTTGATCCTCGTTGCTGTAGTTGTGTACGATCGAGCGGGTTAAGACGTCGAATGGTCGGCCGAGCAAAATGTCGTATGCGGGGGAGCGGATGACGTGGACTTGAAAGTACAAGTCGATATTGCCGATGCGGAACGGGACGTTGTTTGCGATGCCGAGCGATGTGTCCACTTCACCGTTTGCGGCCTCCATATCTATTCGGATTGTCGGGTTGTACGGAATCCCGAGCTTGTTGCAGACCGCTTCCGACATACATATAATTGAGCACCCCGAGTCCACGACGCAGTCGACTTCCGCTCGTTCGTCTATCAAGCCTTGCACGCAACGTATGCGTTGTGACTCCTTGGCAATCCGTAGGCGGGGTTTACCTGGTCCTTCCACGCTATAGAAAGCTTCCGCTAGGTCCGGCATAGCGTATACTTCTTTCACGGTGTTGGCGCCGTATAGGTGCGCGTCCGCAAATGCTGCCGCAGCTCCTTGCGCCGGAATCGGAATACGTCGCGGTGTTAGGTATTCGCGGAGCTTGGCGCGTACGTCTGGCGATACCGCTAACAGCTCTTCGTAGCTCACGTGCGTCGCATGGCTCTGAAGCGTCCGCTTGAAGATGTTTTGCACCAGCTTGTCGTTCTGCGCTGGCGAGAGAGTGGTGTAGGTGGCGTCCTTGTTCTTCGGGAAAGATCCGTAGGGCCGATCTATGGGCGGTTGGTAGTTGGCGTCACGGACGTCGGCGAATGGGTGCGTTGTGGGTGGTTCTTTTGCCACTTCGGGTGACACAATTTCCGTCGGTTTCACGGTATCCTTAGTTCCTGCGGGAACTACTTCCTTCCCTTTAGCGCGCGGCGGAACTTCCGTCTTGTCCAATCCCGCTTTCTTCTTCATTTGCAACGCTACCATCCTGCGCTGCAGCTGTTCCATTTCTTCGTCATCCGCGTTTTCTACCGTGGTGTGATAGGCCATAACGGGGGAGGCGGCGGCGGTTGTAGCTGTATTGTTGTACCGAGCGGCGTAATACATTGCCGGCCGGATGTTTGTCGTTGGCGGAGTTTGCTCTGTGCGTCGGTGATATTCATCCACGTTGTCCTTTATCGTGTTTCCTTGGTTGAAGCGCGGAATGTAGTTGCCGGATGGTGCCACGATGCGGCCGTCCATGCTCTTCGAGATTTTCCGTTGCCATGTACCTGTCGACTTCCGGGCAGCGGCTTATATAGTGCGCGGTATCCCGCAAAAGTTGCATCCGCGGGCTCCTAGCGGGGTTGCATTCGCGCCGGTTCCAGGGGACCGTACGAACGAGAGATTGCGCGCGCGATTGGCCGCCATTGCCTGCGTTAGTGACAATACCATGCTCTGACCTAATTTCTCAAACATGGCCGCCATATCTTCTTGTTTGACGTATTGCGTGGATGCGGGTGGCTCGGACTTGATTGGTGGCGGTGCGGGAGACTCGGACTTAACAGCGTAATGTGGACCGGCGGTTTTATTGATGAGCTTGTCGTAGAACGACTGGCCTTGAATTACTTCTTGGGCCGCCGCTAATGTTTGCTCTAACGAAAACGGATCACCACGGTGCACGTCTGGGTACTGGCTTCGCATCCATCGGTACATTTCGGTTGCCACGTCTACCTGGAAACCTTTGAAGAAATACTCGCTTTGTTGTCGCACAGATAGCCGATCGTGGTTAATGAGGTACTTCGTGATTACCAGGAACCGCTGGTAGTAGCTGCAAAGGCTTTCCGCGGTTTTGATTCCGAGCCGTAGGGTTTCCTCAATCAAGCGCTCCAGATGGTCCTGCGTATACTGTTGCTCATTGATGACTCCGCTATATAATTTTTGGATCGAAGCCTTGAAGGCTTCGTACGTTGCTGGCGCGGAGAATGTCTCGGCGGCTCCCCATAGCTCGTACTCTGTGTCTCCAGGTATCGAAGCGCGTAGGTCTTCTTCTCTTGGTCCTCCGTTACGGCGGTTTCTCGGAATAAAAGTTCTAATTCCGCGAAGTAGCGGGGAAGGCGTCGTGGCTGAGTCGAATCGAAGCGCGGCGCGGATTGGCTATATGGGTCGGCATTGACTTATGCAAAGTTTGGTTGGCGGCCATTGCGGATTGTATAATGTTCGTGGGTTTGACCGGAAAATATAGATTTGCGAGCGGGTCGGAACTGTGGGAATCTGCGGGGGGCTACTGAACTCGATGCGGTTGTGCGGCGGCGAAGGGTGTGGGCTTTGCGAAGGTGATGTGGTGGCGCGACTGCTGGAGCGATCGCTGTCTTGTAGGTTGCGTGAAATCCTCCGAATCGCGAGGTGCGCTTTGATCCACGGTGTCCGAACTGGCTGTTCGTGACAAGGAAGCTGCGTGTTGCGTGAGTAGCTTGTTGATCCCTTCGTTTAGCTGAAACTCCGGTGCTAATCCTAGATTGCGGCGGGATTGGCGACTAAAGGCGCTAGTTGTGCTTGAATATCTCCGTGAGCGCTTTGCTCGGATCCTGATGCAGTAGTTGCTGCGCGGTTTCTGCTCCTTGCTTTAGCAAATTATACCAATCATTGACTATGTTGCCAGTGGACAGTGACGCTGTGAGATGTCCAGGGAATTCCTGCTCGCGAGGTGATTCAGGCGGAGTTGACGGCGGAATTTTCTTTGAAGAGCCTCACTGGGGCAGCCAATTTAATAACACTATTTCCTATCGGAGCGACAGAATAGGGGTTTTGTGAGCTCAGCAAAGAGTTTTCCCGAACAACCCTAAACCGAATTCCTGCGAGGGGATGCAGTTCCGAGGTGCAACGGAAGCCGTGCGGTGGTGTGAGGGCGGCCAAAGATGCTTCGTGCGACGGACGATGTGCGAGGTGCGACGGAAGACGCGCGGAGCGACGGAAGATGTGCGGAGCGACGGAAGATGTGCGGAGCGACGGAAGATGCTTCGTGCGACGGACGATGCGCGAAGGCGACGGAAGTTGCACGGAGGCGGTACGTAGCCAAGTCGTGGCAACTGTCGTACTCTGGTAGACCGCTGAAGGGTTTAGATGGCGAGGGCTGTTTGTACAATGGTCGACGCAGGGAAGGAGCAGACGCAAAAGGAAAGAGAGTGATATTTGAAGAATAAACTAGAGGTTCGGTCAATGAAAGTGTGTGGGTATGTGTGGTATACTATGAAACATGATGGTATATATACTTTTTAGCTACCTACTGATACGAGTGGACTTCTAAATTCCTCGACGTCCTGCCCGTTGTTCAACTATCCTAATTCGTCATTTTGAAAGGCGCCGTCCGATGTAGTTTAGTGCGCGAGCGTTCCGCTAGCCATTACTCCTGTTGCAAACCCGCAGTGAGACCCTGTCCGTCGACGAGTATGATATCCGACGATCGAGCCCCGGCGACCTATGCGATAGGCGTCACTGTATGCTTTTTAGCGCTTTTGTCCCTGTTTCCGCTACGCCCGATTTGGTCGTCCTTTGTCGGTTGCTGATCGGCGCTAGTAGTAGTGACGATCTTACTCCGCTTAACTAGTTTTGTCCGTAGCTCGTAGGCGCGCGGCTAAACTGGCCTCGATCGTAGTGGTCTGAGCGCGGCCTTGTCTAGCGCGGAAGTGGCTGTGTTGCGGCTATCCTTAATGCGGCGGACGATGGTCAGCGCGGGCGTTTCGGAGAATCGGCGTTAGTCGGCGAGGTCGGGTACGATTGTTTGGTCTGCGGTGTTGCGGGATTGGCTTGCGACTGCATGTGGTTTTGTGTTGCGGAGACAGAACTGCGTCGGCGGCGGACAGCTAAGGTGCTAGATAGTTAGCCCCGGGCTCAGTGCGTATATAGTTCCAGCGCTGGTAGGACTTCTTTCCCGCATAGCTTATCGCATATACGTGACGATGTCACTACACGGTCACGGCGGAACAACGCTCATCACTGAGTTATCAGTTCTAGTGTTTTGACGACTCCCGAATGTCCCCATGAATGAATCAGGCCAATCAATTCTCCTCTAAGTTGGTTGTTGGCGGGAATATAAATTCGTCCTTTCCATTGCATGATTCCTTTGTTGATGGCATAGTCTGGATCCCCCTTTTCCAATCCTTCATGTACTTGTGACTCCCATTGCCGTTTTGGAATTTTTGCAACATCTTTTAGGAGTTCCTCAATGGCTCGGTCATCATCCAGAAGTCGTACGAACAGATGTTCCTTTAGAAGGATGACACCTTCGTTGTCATTTTGTCCTCGTTCGTGCCCGGCTCTTCAAGACAGTAAGTCGGCCTTAGAATTAGATTTGCCTGAACAATGTTTGATAACAAAGTTGTACTCTTGAAGGTCTGTAACCCATCTTGCCTGTCTCCTATTCAGATTTTGCACTTTCCAGAAGTATGTAAGATTTTGGTGATCTGTTAAAACCTCCATGACCTCTTTGGCACCTTTGAGATAGTGGGACCATTCATATAATGCGTGCATCACGGCTAACATTTCCTTGTCATAGATCTCGTAATTTCTTTCCACATCATTAAGGGCTTTTGAAATAAATTCTACCGGTCTCCATTGTTGATCCCTCCCTTGCTGGGACAAAATTCCCCCAATCGCAAAATCTGAAGCGTCTACTTCAACGCAAAATTGTCCCTCATCGTCAGGAATTTTGAGGACCACCTCCCTCGCCACAAAGTCTTTCAGTCCCTGAAAGGCTGCAGTATGGAGTTCCGTCCACAACCAGTCCGTCTTGCCCGTTAGTTTGGTTAACGGTTTAGCTGTCTGCGCAAATCCTTGGACAAAACACTGATAGAAATTAATAAAGCCCAAAAATTGCTGAAGCTCCCTCTTGCAGGTCAGTTCTGGCTAGGAAGCAATACCCTCCACCTTTCCTTTTTCCATCTGAATTGAATTGTTGCTGATAACAAGTCCCAAGAAATCGATTTGTGACTGATCAAACCAACACTTTTCCGGTTTAAGGGACAACTTATGTTCGCCAAGCTTAGCCAAAATACGGTTGACGTGACCTGTGTGTTCCTTCTGGGACTTCGAGAAAACCAGAATGTCATCCATGTAAATAACGACCCATCCTTCGGCAATTTCCTGTCGGAATATGTCGTTCATCATGGTTTGAAAAGTTGCTGGTGAATTGGTTAATCCAAAAAACATGACCAGTGGTTCAAACAGTCTGCAATTGGTCCGGAAGGCCGCTTTCCATTCATTGCCTTCCTTAATTTGGACGTTGTTGTACCCCCAGCAAATATCCATCTTTGAGAATACTTTGGCCTGTGACAATTTATCCACTAGTTCCCCAATGAGTGGTAGCAGGTATCGGTTTTTTATTGTCATCTCATTAAGTCACTGATAATCCTGAAACAACCGTAATTTTCCATCCTTCTTTTTGACGAAAAAGAATGGAGATGCCATGGGCAACTTGGTAGGTTGGATATGTCCTGATTCTAAGTTCTCTTTTAAGAATTCATCCAACTGGGTTTGCTCATCCCAACTGAGTGGGTAAATTTTACAATCCACTGCCTTGGATCCAGGTATTAGCTCAATCGCATGGTCCCATGGTCGTCGCGGCAGGAGTTCATCAAAGGTTTCTTTTTCAAAGACTTTTCGGTGTCTGAGATAATGCTCAGGGACTACCTCCTCTAACAAACACTTTTTTGATGTGTTGGCCTCTTTTGCTGCAATGTCTGTCGCTACTGACCGTAGTTTGAATTTGGGCTCTCCTATATGTACTGCCAACAGCTTTTCGCCTTCTATTTCATCTTCTGGATTGTCTACATGAGAATGATCCCAACACGTTCCCGGACACCTAGTAAACCATACTTCTTGCTTTTTCCAATCCATCACTGGATTATGATGCTGCAACCAATTGTGTCCCAAGAAGATGTCTGTTTTTCCTAGTCTGGCAACTCCGCACTCAATAATTTCCTCATGGCTGCCTATTCGTAATTTGAACTGAACCATATATTCAAGACTCCCTAGTGTGTTTCGTGTTCCATCCACATTGTATACCGGCATTGGTCACAAAGGTTTTTGTTTGTTGAGTTTGTGCCTTTCTACAAACTCTGTGCTAACACAAGATCCTGTACATCCTGAATCCACTACAGTCAACTCCCTCTTAACCCATAACTATAGATCAATGTATATTCCCAGATCCTGTAAGCCTCCAGACATGTGTAGTACCTCATCATGTTTGTACATGAGCCTACATAATACACTTTCGAGATACTATAAGGCTTCAAAGCACCAGTTGAGGAGCAAAAACAGAAAAAAGTGGGATTTTGGGGTATGGGTTAAGAGGGAGTCGACTGTAGTGCAATTACATTGATTTGTTCCCCAGTATCCATAGTTGTAATAGTTCCTTTTAAATTCATTTCTTGTCATCCTGAGGCTTTGATGACGCTCTGTCTTAACTGTGTTAGGTTCCACAATGCCTCTGCTTCTGATTGTTGGTTTAATTCATTAACCAAGTTTTCAGTTGCCTCGTGGAGTCATTTATTATGAACCCATTCTTTTAGACACTGCACCGCAGTGTCCTTGTCCTGTTGCCAAATCCACCTTAGTACCCATGCAGGGGACCAAGTCAGAATTCTAGGTTTTACGCTCACACTCAAGTTTCAGATTCGATGGACATGTGAAGAACATTCATATAACAAGTCTGGTATACTAATACATGAGTCCTTGTCCTGAATCGAAACTCTATCAGCCAGCAGCACGGAGCTGGCTGTCGCCAAAACCCTTCTCCTTTCCATATTCTTTCCATTGCTCCTCAGTGAGCTCTTCCACCTTCAGTTCCCAAATACGGCCTTTTCCTTTCTCCTTCTTGTTGAACCACTTTGGTTCTGGACAGTCCCTGGCAAAGTGTCCTTCCTTGCCGCAATTGTAACACACCCCCATGCGTCATTTTGCTTTATCAACATCCATGGTGTTTGGATCCCTACTAGATGTTGACATGGTGGGCATGCTATGTTGAATCGGTGCCTTGCTTTCCTTGGCTACCGGTGTCTCCTTATATTTGTTACGGCTCTTCTTCTTGCCGTATGCTTCCTTTGCCCTCTGATAAATTTGTGCCAGCTGCACAGCCCTATCCTGAATTGCTTTTAAGGACACATTGTCTGCCAAATTTCCATGTCTGATTAACTCTCCACCCAGTGCAGGGTTAATCCTGTTGAGGAAGTGATCTTTAAGGGTGTTCTCTCCCCAGCCCACCAATGGTGATAATGTGTTGAACTTGATGATATAATCCTCAATTGGAGTATTTCGCTGTTCCAATTTCATTAAATCATTGGTGGCATGCTGTTTGGTTTCTGTTGACATGAAAAACTCGTGCATTTCCGCTTTTAATGCTGCCCAGGTGACCCATGGATATTTATTGACATTGGGTGGGCATGTCCATTGCAAAGGTTGATCCTCAGGTTGCAGAGGTGCCTGATGCTCATTGTTTATTTCTCTCCATGTTAAATCCGATGGGTAGCGGGTAGGAATGCGTGCGTGTTTTCCTTCATATTCCTCATCCACCTTTTGGATTTCTTGGAGCTTGACTCCAGCCCATTCTCCCGCGCAATTCCCTTTCCCTTTCCTAGTGTGGTATAGACAGATTACTATGCGCCACCGGACCGTTGTTTCTCGTGCCAGCGTGAAGTAGACTTCCATGGTCCTTAGCCAATTGTCAACTTGACTTGGATCTCCCTCAAAGTGATCCGGCATTTCAGCCTTTGTTAAAGGAGCCGGTGATGGTTGAGGATGCGTTCATTGCCACTCCTCCAGCATGTTGGTAAGGAGTTGTCTGAAACCGTTGACTGTTGCCATCCTGGATTCCTCAATGTCATCAATCTGTCGTTGCCTATCTGCCACATCATCTTGATTTGTTCCGGTCAAGGGAATTTGTGGCGGTAAGGGATGAGGCATGACTTGCGTATATCCAATGAGGAAATCCCTAAGTCCTATAGCCATTTGCACCGTCCATTGAAAAGCACTGATATGGTACCGCCCATATCCTTTTAAGATCCAATCATCCATTTGAGTCCATGCATTGAGACCCTGAGACACACGTTCCACATGGATGCAGCCTTTGCATCCATAAGTCTTTTGGGCTCTTACATTTGCCTGCAACTCTCTCATTTGAGGATCGGACTGGTAGATTTCCTGGATCTGCAGGTATGCCGGCCACTCAAAATTGTTCCAGTGCTGTTTCTTAAACATCACCAAATAGCAGAATCCCGGAATGTCCAGGTGTAAAACTTCATTGCTTGATCGTGCTACAGGGTACGGATAGGCGTGTTCTACTTCGTTGGCTACAGTCCTATGCCAGTGATCTATCTTTCGCTGTTTCTGTGCCTCATGCAAATTGCTGGGCCCCGCTTCGATCATCCAATCCTCCGCCATTGTGACTGGCCCGTCGTGCCAGTTCCAATCTCCGCCGCGGGTACGCATGATTGCGTTAAACTCCGCCTTCTTGGCTTTGATTGCCTCAGTGTATGTGGGAACCTTCAGTGGAACTGGAGGTGGTGTGGATTGCTTTGAGGTTCTCGGAGGTGTGGATCCAGTAATCAGGTACAAGACCGGATTGGGTTTACTCGTGTGTACAGGGACACTGGAAAGTTTCGCATCACCTCCCTTGCACTTGATGGACAGGGTTGAACCCATGTATGACCGGGCCTTCTTCTTTTTATTATGGCAAAAGAAACCCTTTCCTCCCCATTGGGCTCTCTTATTGTAAGTACCCCTTGCAACCATTTTGTCAATGCTACCCCAGTCCCAGATGTCATCGCCATCCTCTACTTGGATCATGAATTCTTCTAAGACATGGAATTGATCCTGTTGACAGTTATCCTGGAGACTGAAATGAGCGAATGGGTTTCTGAGCTCAGTGTTCCACGATGTGATCTTGGTAACTGTGGGCCACTCTGGCCAATGATACGGTCATAGTACTCCGCTTGAATAGATACATATAACAGTATCTGGGTTTTTGCCAATGATAATTTGGTCAGTCCTCGTTCATTGGGACCCCGGGCAATACTATCCATTCTTGGTTCTCAACCCAGTGCTCTGTATATTCCTGCTTGGTCTGAATTCCCCAATCGGCTAGGTGTAAATCCATAAAATCTTCCCACTCCAGGAGCATTATGCCGTCATCATCTGGTCCCGTGTGATTGACCAAAGAGTTGGGTTCCGTGGCCAGAGATGAACTGGATCGGGACTTTCTCCATTTGTACATGTATGGAGCATACCGCATCATGTGGCCCGAATGCTTGACCTTGATGTTGCCATTTGAGGCATGCATCAATTTATTCCGCTCCTTCGCCGTCAGGACCAGACCCTCGTGTTTCAGGGTGAACACGTTAAACCCTTGCAGTAATAGCAGCATGTTGGAAGGGGAATCAAAGACTGCCTCCCTGATGTCCGGTTGATTAACGAGCTGCTCAAGCACCTGCTCAAGCACCTGTCAGTCTGCTTCCAATTCCCGTTCCATCTGCTGGAACTTCTTCTTTTGTTGTAGTGCCTTGTGCTTTTCCTGCATGAGAATTTCCCATGCCTCCTCTTGCTCACGGAAGGCCGCTTCCTCGAGCACTTGTCTTTCATAAGCTGCTCTGCGCAGCCTGAGCTTTTCTATACGGCGCTGCTCCTTGCACCAGGAGTACCATGTGCAGACATGCACGTCTCGTTGTCGAGAGTTGACCAGCTTGGCCGACTTGGTTTGTTGTTGGGGCAAAGGGCACCCCGCCGCCCATTCTAGATCGAAGACGATTCCGATCTCCATCAAGGACATGGTTGCCCTTGGCAAAACATAGTTGAACAATGCTACCATTGTTCTGGATCCCAGATCCTAAGTGTGTTCCAAAAACGGATGACGTCCCAAGTAGGGAGATGTTGCCTCTTCTTCTGTAGCTGTGCTTCCTAACACAGATACTGCCTGATGTGGTCAATAACGCACCCGCACTCAAGTGTTCGATTTAATTCCACCAATAGACCAAAAGCAGTGCTGCCCGGCGCTTCACTGAGATGTCCTCATGCTCAGATCAATAGATCCAATACGTTATTGGTATTCTCAGACTGTATGCCTTGATACAGGTCACCACAGATGATTGTCTTTGCCAGTTCCAACAGCTTTTCCAAAGTCCTAATGTAGCTGCCCGGGGCGACCCTGCCTGGTCCACAACCCAGCACGTGACTACTCTTGTTTAGAACTTTTGTGTAGACAGAGTTTCCCTGAGTCAGTCATGACCCAGTTGTCGACTGTCAAAATCGAGGCTGCAACTGGCCTCATGGTGTAACGAGCGGTTGGTCAGACGAAAAGGATTTTGTAGGATCACTTTGATGCTGTGAGCAACAACAAGCAAGATGTGCTCGGCGCTGTAGCAAATGATGAAGGGTGTGGTTAGAAAGACTCTAGATTATGTTAGGACTAATCCCACACAACCACAAGCTTCCTGAGACGAAATAGGATTGAGATGAAGCTAAGTGACACAATAGACAAGTATGCTGGGTGAGAGCAAACTATCTAGAGTCTTAGAGACTCCTACCTACAAAGCACCACCTTATATACCTCAACCATGGTCTGTGCGCAGCAGCCTCATGCCCCTAGGGCTATGTGCATGCAGCAACAAAACCATGGTGACTATCTTCGCCCTTCCCACCATGCCCAAATCCCCATCTGATCCTATTGTCTTGTTATCTGCACAGCCCTGGCTGACATAACTGCTGACCTAATCGTTGAGCGTCTCGACATAGGGGTTGGCGCCTATGAGTCTTGTATACCTATGCGTCCATGGGCCCCAGAGAAAATAGATAAAAGTAGAGAAAAACCTGTCAGAAAATTGTAAGGTCATAACAGTCTGTTAGTGACATCCGATGGACACTTATCCAACATGTTGTTCAATCGAAGAAGGGCTTCAAGAAAGAAACACTCACAACAGAAAAACGATTGTCTTCTCCACATGGATCTTTGGCAAGATCGCCCACAAGTCTCTTGGAACT
Organism: Amanita pallidorosea; assembly: GCA_023014475.1. Classification (NCBI taxonomy): domain Eukaryota; kingdom Fungi; phylum Basidiomycota; class Agaricomycetes; order Agaricales; family Amanitaceae; genus Amanita; species Amanita pallidorosea. The sequence goes on from JAEBUS010000038.1 coordinate 32,593, forward strand.
TTGCACCAAGCATCAGGAATCATTACATTGGACGCCCCCCATACGTCTCACTCCTTTGACAACAGTGTCTCCATACTTACTTGCATCCAGAATTATACATTAATATACGATGACATGAAAGTCAAGGACGTCCTCATGCTTAAATGTCCTACCAACACACTGAAGAACCTGGAACACCTTTTCAATTACAATTAAGAGTATTGAACGACATATGTATTGCAGACAAACAAGAAGAACTTGACAAAACCAGGTAAAAGTTCCATGTTGATGTTTTTTCATACTGCCGGCAAGCATTTCAAAGGATAACGTTGACGCACTGGAATGGCTACGACATTCTAATCCAGACGCAGCACCAAACTTAATCTGCATTTACTGTGGTCCCAAATATATTGTTCCCAACGGATCTGTAGCCACCTCTGTTAATAGAAAAAGGCCGAGACATCAGCAAACTTGGGTGTTCCCCACAGTGCCCACAGTGTTGCAGGACTGGCAGACAAGTCACAGACTTCAAGTAGAATGTTTGCAGAAACCTGCAGTGCCCACAGTGCCCACAGTGAATCTGCAGTGATTTTGTAGTAACCTGGCAGTGAATTGCAGAATGTTTGCAGACAGCTGCAGTGCCCACAGTGCCACAGTACTGACAGTGCTGACAGTGAATCTGCAGTGAATCTGCAGTGAATCCACAGTGACCTGCAGTGAACCTGCAGTGATTCTGCAGCAAGCCTGCAGTAAATCCACAGTGATTCTGCAGAGACCTGCAGTGAATCCACAGTGATCTGCAGTAATTCTGCAGCATTTCTGCAGAGACCTGCAGAGACCTGCAGTAAATCCACAGTGATCTGCAGTAATTCTGCAGCATTTCTGCAGAGACCTGCAGAGACCTGCAGTGAATCCACAGTGATCTGCAGTAATTCTGCAGAGACCTGCAGAGACCTGCAGTGGCCTGCAGTAATTCTGTAGAGACCTGCAGTGACCTGTAGTGGGCTGCAGTGAATTCACAGTGATCTGCAGTAATTCTGCAGTAATTCTGCAGAGACCTGCAGTGACCTGTAGTGGCCTGAAGTAATTCTGCAGAGACCTGCAGTGAATCCACAGTGATCTGCAGTGACCTGCAGTGGCCTGCAGTAATTCTGCAGTGACCTGTAGTGGCCTGCAGTAATTCTGCAGAGACCTGCAGTGAATCCACAGTAATCTGCAGTGACCTGCAGTAATTCTACAGTGACCTGCAGTGACCTGCAGTGAATCCACAGTGATCTGCAGTGACCTGCAGTGGCCTGCAGTAATTCTGCAGAGACCTGCAGAGACCTGCAGTGACCTGTAGTGGCCTGCAGTAATTCTGCAGAGACCTGCAGTGAATCCACAGTAATCTGCAGTGGAGACCTGCAGTGAATCCATAGTGATCTGCAGTGACCTGCAGTGGCCTGCAGTAATTCTGCAGAGACCTGCAGTAACCTGCAGTGACCTGTAGTGGCCTGCAGTAATTCTACAAATCCATAGTGATCTGCAGTGACCTGCAGTGACCTGCAGTGGCCTGCAGTAATTCTGCAGAGACCTGCAGTAACCTGCAGTGACCTGTAGTGGCCTGCAGTAATTCTGCAGAGACCTGCAGTGAATCCACAGTAATCTGCAGTGACCTGCAGTGGCCTGCAGTAATTCTGCAAAGACCTGCAGTGACCTGCAGTGACCTGTAGTGGCCTGCAGTAATTCTGCAGAGACCTGCAGTGAATCCACAGTAATCTGCAGTGACCTGCAGTGGCCTGCAGTAATTCTGCAGAGACCTGCAGTGAATCCACAGTGACCTGCAGTAATTCTGCAGAGACCTGCAGTGAATCCACAGTGATCTGCAGTGGCCTGCAGTAATTCTGCAGAGACCTGTAGTGGCCTGCAGTAATTCTGCAGAGACCTGCAGTGAATCCACAGTGATCTGCAGTGACCTGCAGTGGCCTGCAGTAATTCTGCAGAGACCTGCAGTGACCTGCAGTGACCTGTAGTGGCCTGCAGTAATTCTGCAGAGACTTGCAGAGACCTGCAATAACCTGCAGTGACTTGTAGTGGCCTGCAGTAATTCTGCAGAGACCTGCAGTGAATCCACAGTGATCTGCAGTGGCCTGCAGTAATTCTGCAGAGACCTGTAGTGGCCTGCAGTAATTCTGCAGAGACCTGCAGTGAATCCACAGTGATCTGCAGTGACCTGCAGTGGCCTGCAGTAATTCTGCAGAGACCTGCAGTGACCTGTAGTGGCCTGCAGTAATTCTGCAGAGACTTGCAGAGACCTGCAGTAACCTGCAGTGACTTGTAGTGGCCTGCAGTAATTCTGCAGAGACCTGCAGTGAATCCAGAGTGATCTGCAGTGGCCTGCAGTAATTCTGCAGAGACCTGTAGTGGCCTGCAGTAATTCTGCAGAGACCTGTAGTGGCCTGCGGTAATTCTGCAGAGACCTGCAGTGAATCCACAGTGATCTGCAGTAATTCTGCAGTGACCTGCAGTGGCCTGTAGTGGCCTGTAGTAATTCTGCAGAGACCTGCAGTGAATCCACAGTGATCTGCAGTAATTCTGCAGTGACCTGCAGTGGCCTGTAGTGGCCTGTAGTAATTCTGCAGAGACCTGCAGTGAATCCACAGTGATCTGCAGAGACCTGCAGAGACCTGCAGTGCTCTCAGACTCTGCAAGACTCTGTGGGACTCTATGGGACTCTGTGGGACTCTGTATCAGCACTGCAGCTGTCTGCAATGACTTGTCAATTGGCTAAACATGAATAACTTATGAACCACTGGTTGGATTCGTTTCTGCAAGGAACGAAAGTTGTGCGCCTTCTTCCATACTACAACTCTTGTCACACACTCAAGCCTGGATTTGTAGATCTTGACTCAGAAAGTAGGATTTAGTCGAGTGAGAGCAGTGGCAAGACTAAGTCCACTGGATAGGATGTAGGATATATGTCTTTTTGAGACCAACATAACAATGCCAGTTTGGTGTAATGGTTTGTATCGCTTCAGCTGTGCTCTAAGGTTGTGAGTTCAATCCTGGTCATTGGCAAGTTATTTATGTTCATATATTACCTTAATTGACCAGAGTCTCACAGCGTCCTGCAGGGTCCCACAGAGTCCCACACAGTCCCACAGAGCCTGGAGAAAAGGTATATGTTCTGTGCAGCACTGTGCAGTACTGCCACAGACTGCCAGCAGACTGTGGCAGTACTGCACAGAACATATACCTTATCTCCAGGTCCTGTGGGCTCTGTGGTACCTCCACAGTGCTGCAGAGGCCTCTGCAGAGAGCCCCCAAGTTTGCTGATGAACTCTCACTTACTTTCGTTCTATCACAGCGTTCATTACTGGCCTCTATTGAACATGAGGTTGGGTAATTCTGGACTGAAAGTCTCCACAATCATCTTGGGATGCATGTCCTATGGTACACCTGAGTGAGAGAAGTAGGTTCTAATGGAAGAAGTGTCACTCAAGCTGATCCAAGCTGGTACGTTCATTTTTTTCTTCATCTATACTAGTGCCATCTCATCGTTAGGCAATGAACCGCTATGATTCCGGTATCAATACAGCCAACGTGAGCATTGCGTTTCATTATTTAATACCCCAATCTGTTCATGAAGGTGTACTCCAATGGCGGATTGGAAATTGTCCTCGGAAAAGCAATTAAAGAATCCAGTCTTCCCCACCAGGTGATTGTGATCATGACCAAGGTAGGTTACCTTCCTTATGTGGTTCCAAAAGGATTGGCTGAATCCCAATTCAAGGTTGTCTTCATCGTGGGCCATTTAACCATTTTATGCAAGAGACTCTCCTGATATCTGATCTTATGACCAACAGCTCATGAATGACAGTGCCTATTTTATGCCAGGGACTCTCCTGATATCTGATCCCATGACCAACAGGAAGTGAGTGAGAATGCCCATTTTTTGCCAAGGACCCCCTGACATCTGATCCCATGACCAACAGCTTGTGAGTGACAGTACCCATTTTATGCCAAGGACTCTCCTGGCATCTGATCCCATGACCAACAGCTTGTGAGGGACAGTGTTTATCTTATGCTGAGGACTCTCCTGACATCTGGTCCCATGATCAACAGTATGTGAGTGACAGTGCCCATTTTATAGGGACTTTCCTGACATGACCAACAGGATGTGAGTGACAGCAATTTAAGCCAGGGACTCTCCTGACATCTGATCTCATGACCAGCGGCATGTGAGTGATATTGCTCATTTTCTTTCCAGTACATTAATCTACCTTCAGTTTGTATGCTTGTTCACTTGCATCAGATTCAAATTCTCATGATACCTATCATTAGCCCTCTGTGATTCATGCATGTGGGGTACAGGCACATGAAAAAACTGCATTCCAGACAGTTAGAATTCATGTTTTCTCTAAGAATCATGTATTGACTTCAGTCTTATCAGCCATCACATTGTCAAGCTTTAGTTGTAAAACATTCTTTCAATTATAAACTGATTCATGTTGACAATTCAAAGCAATTATCATCATTGCTAAGCAAGCATTTTGGGAAGAGAATATGTTTCAACAGCTTTGAAAAAAGCTCTTGACAAGTTCATAGAACAGGATTATGTGGAGAAACTCAAAACTCGGATTACTGTTCAGTCTATGCCATCTGATGATGCAGACTTGTTTGCATATTTATATAATCAGACCAACAGCTGACAGTATACACTCAATCTAATTCCCTTTCTTTGGCTAACCTTTGTGACACATCATTAGATGCCACATAACCATTGTCATTCTTGTTATGTCTACCTAGTTTGTTTACTATATTGTTCCACTAATGATTTGCATCCCAAGGACACCAATTGATTTGTATATCTGATGTCTATTGCTTGTACTTAGTGAATGTAACCTTGAGTTCATTTTCTTTTACTGTGATATGTCTTTGAAGCATCACCATGGTTCTGACCCCACCTCAAGCAGTGCAATGATGAAACACACCCAAGACATCAACCATGGCTCTGGCACAATCAAGCAGTGTGCTTGTGGTCAACATCACAACATCACCATGGTCCTGGCCATATTGAGCAGCACAATGACAAACAGGCAATCAAAGCATCATCATGGTTCTGACCAAGCAATTGAGCAGTGTGGTATGCAACAAAAATACAGTGGCAGTCAGGGTCAGGCAGCAAGCAGAAGGGAAAATAGGTGGTAAGGCAGTAGGTGGAGAGTGAGTAGATGGTGAGTAGGCAACATCAGGAAAAACCCAATGCCATAATCTCACCTTCTTCCTCGCCATCGCGGACCGTGACCAACAGGAGTCTCACTCAATGGTCATCTAACACCATCTAAATCCTATCATAATGGATTGTGTGCTGGGGAAGCAAGCAGAAATGCATCACCCACTAAATTACGCTCCGAGTTGTGCAAAGGGTGTACGTGCGTGGGTGGACTGGGCTGCCGCGGTTCATTTCTTTGTCAGTAATACATGTTAATACGATCGTGCATAGACTTCTCAACTTGCGCCTACTTGTTGTGGGTACAAAGAGGGCACGGCAGGACTGTTGATAGTGGTAGCGTGCGTAGGACCGGACGGTCGCCCACGCCAAGCCTATAGAATTGCTTGAACTCCCACAATCTTTCGATGCAAAGCCAACATTGAAACAGCGCATACATTTAGCTTCACCTATTATTCTGTGGTGACATCTCGGGGTTCTCAAACCTGCGCAAGACTGAAGTGTCTGGCATACCTTTGGGACGAGCGCGTATAATTGCGAACGTGGCACCGAGTTTGAGAGGTCTGACCGTGTTTGGGTTGCGGAGCACGCGGACGATTCCGCTCTGCGCGTGCTCCCGCGCCATCTCGATCACAGTCTGCACTGACCGAATGATTGTGACACTGTATGAGTTATACATTGCCAATGGACGGTTTGTACACTTTACATGACAAATGACGATACCGTTGTGTCGAGCCTCGTGATGGACCGGACGATCCTATGCGTAGGGCGGTGAGAGAAATCTGATCCAATTTCGTTGCCCCGTAGCCGCTCGTAGCAGAAACTGTAAAATCATGACGTTGGCGATCGGTCAGTCGACTGTTTTGAGCCACGAATGGAAAGAAGATAATGGAGAGCCCAAAACTCTACCGCAGCCCGCCTGCTCTTACCTTACGACACGACGTGACCCCAACTTACATGCCGATTTTGTGAGATTCCTGCCCTATTTCGACAGAAGCAGTTAGTGGGAAGCAAAAAATGGTCCTGAAAGCGCCGCCGCGAGATTCGAACTCGCATCTTTCAGAGCGCTGGCAGTGAAGCCAGTAATGCTCTGACTGCTCTATCCAGGTTGAGCTAGACGGTGTTATGTTCTTGGGACAATACTACATGTACAAATACGGATGGCTCGACAGAGTTTTGTATTTTGGTGACATGGCGGGGTATATTCCCACGGCCTCCAATTGGATATGATGGCGTGACTTTGAGGAGGAAGTCACATCACGCCATAGTCCTCGGCTCTAACACGTCTGGCGTGGGTGTCAATTAACATACCCACATGTCATTGCCTCACATCAGTTAACAATAAAATCCGATACGCCACCCACTCGATGTCAGCAGCTGCCAAGCCATCACTTTAATGCGGCCGGCCACTTACACGTCGCCCTTTTTGTATGCGTATGTCAGTGACAACCAACAGATAGTCCTCCTAACTCGTCCTAACTGTGCACGAAAAGGGCCTTACTTGTTCTGGTGCATCCAACCCGCTGCGCGTGCGAAAGGGCACAATGTGCATTCATACGTCAGATCTTCAGGTTAATTGAGCTCCGGCGCAGTCGTGGTTGCGTTATGTAGTGCATACCCTTTGAAACTCCTCCCCCACCTGGTAGGCCAACCACCGGTTCCCATGCGAGAATGCACTACTTGGAATCGCTTCGGCCTCTTCAAACTTCCGATCCCGCCTCTCACCTTGGCGACGCGTCGTCGCCCAGCCCTGACATAAATGATAGCTCCTCCAACCATGGATGATTCGTGACAACTCTCACTTACTTTCGTCAATCAAGAAGGATTCGCTACCATGTCTGCTTTGCTCGAGAAGAAGGGACTGCCCTATAATCATTTTTTTCGTTCTATCACGACGTTCATTACTAACCTCTATTGAACAGTGAGGTTGGGTAATTCTGGAACGAAAGTCTCCAAAATCATCTTGGGATGCATGTCCTATGGTACACCTGAGTGGGAGAAGTAGGTTCTAACGGAAGAAGTGTCGCTCAAGCTGATCCAAACTGCGTACGTTCGTTTTTTTCTTCATCTATACTAGTGCCATCTCATCGTTAGGCAATGAACAGCTACGAATGCGTTCGATAAATCCAATCCGTTCGTGAAGGTGTACTCCAATGGCGGATCGGAAGTCGTCCTCGGAAAAGCAATTAAAGAATCCAGTCTTCCCCACGAGGAGATTTTGATTGACTAAGGCTTCCTTCCGTGGTTCCAAAAGGATTGGCTGGACTCCAATTCAAGGTTGTCTTCACCGTAGGCCGTTTAACCTGTCTATCAAAGCGAATTCACATGGGGTTGGATACGTAAACCACGGTTCGAGTCGCAAGATGATATTCTGTCTTGTGTAGAGTTCCTCGCCATCTTTGACATATCAAAGTCAATAATCCTCGCCATTCCCTCGTCGTCTATCATTAGATTCACGAGCCGGATATTATAGTGTCGAATGCTCGCACTACGACATGAACCTCGGAATACCGATTGCTCCTCCCAGGAGACGGATGCTTGTTCGACGGCTGTCTTTCCTGGATCTCTTTCCAACTCTCGTTTTATACAAACTGATGCCAGTGTCACTCTATGACCATCATGGAAAATAAACCGAAGATTTAAGGAATTAACTGGCCATGTACTTATACACGACGTATTCATGGCGTAAACGTTCCTTTTAAAAGTCGTGAAAGCGATTTTGACGACGACAGGATGCGAAAGTACTCTTGTCCGTCACGCAAGGTTATACGAATGACCGGTCAGCAAGATTTCATAGCTCTAATAACCCCACCGCCCAAATTTTTGGGAGTTCGGCTGGGCAAGCCGTGACGACGGGCGGGTGCCGAGCATGTCAGCCTCGCGGCTCTTCAGCGCGTTGGGCAATATTGAAAGGGTCGCTTTGTGTTTCGCCGCGCTCGGCACTCTGCAAACTACTAAGACCGGTACCCGTCTGGACGGCAAAAATTCCGGGCTGAGCGTCATCGAAAAATAAGCAGTCGATGTATTAGTGCCGTTTTCCGTATTCCGTAAATCCGAGCATAATGGAATGTGCCTAATGGAACATCCCTCCAAACCTGTTCGACTCATGATCGATGATCAACGGAACCGAGCTAACTAACGAGACGTGTTTCGCACTGCATCTGTTGTGATTGACCTCAGACTTCGTCGTTCCGTTTGTTTCAAATTATGATACTGGCCAGGAGCGTCCGCGACGAGACTGGGAAGGAGTCTGGCAGCGGCAGGTGAGCGGTATTTCGTCTCCAGTAGTAAGCTGGATCGCCGAAACAGAGTTCGTTGTAGTGATATTACTGCGTAACTACCGCACCGACTTATAAATACATCATTATATTATTTACTTGAATAATCAAGCATTCTACGAGATGAGTTATAAACTTATGAAATGTCTACAAAACATGTGCCGAGTCCACAGACCTGCTGTTGCAGGGGGAAAAAGCCTGGTACTATACATACCACCCGTTCGTAGATTACACCTGGGCGATCTTCTGCTCCTTCTCCCTCGCTGCACGTTCCTCCGCTTCGATCTCCTTTGCAATTCTGAGATCCTATTTTTCCAATCCTCGTTATTAACCAAGACAAGAGCAATGATAAAGTTATGCTTACGGTACACGGTGCAAACCGACTCTTTTGTCGTATCCAAGGTCCATACTTATAAAACAAGAATGGGCATGGAGCGAAGAGGACTGCCACGAGACCAATGATAGTTGCTGACCAGTTTATGTGAAGCTAATAAAATGGTTTAAATAACCATTTACGCTGTTGACAAGGATAGGAAACCTACTTTTGAAAACATCTGAACAATGAATAACGGGAATGCCGCTGCCGCTGCCGACCGAATGAAAGTGTTTGCCGCGAACGCGGAAGCACTGTACATCAAGTACGTGTCCACCAAGTAACTCTATTTCCCCAGTTAGCAGAATGATAATAAGAATAGAAGAACACTGACCAAAAACGACATGAAAATCAAACTAATGCCAAACCCCAAAACGATTGTGCTCAGGCCTGGCACATACCATGGAATGGCCTTGTATTCACCAGTCCAACCCAGCCAAAAGATAGCGATGACCAATGCAACCGCACCAAACATGGCACCAATCAATCGCTCTTCTGGAGGCGGGAAACCCCTCCATTTCCTGATCAGTTCCTTGTACTTCACCGACAAGTATGCATTCAGCAACGATCCTAATGTCGTTCCGATGCCAACTCCGATGAAGATCATACCATTCTGCTCGAGCGAGAATCCGCGTCGTTCAATAAAGATGATGGGGAATGCTTCGAACAGTGCATACAATAGGCCATATACAATTGACATGTAGAGGGTGATGAGGACCAAAATAGGCTCCATGGCGAGCATGATGAATGGCCGGAAGAGAGTGCGCTTGATGATCCCGTAGAAGGACCAATCTTGCTTCTCATGTTCAGCGTACACAGTGGCATTGCCTATAGGGTCAGCTTTTCGAAGCTGTTTTGCCTGTGACCGTCAGTAACAATCGCTAGGGGATAAGGATTCAAAAGTACCTTTCTGTCGAGAAGAACTGGTGCGTACGTTTCCGGAAGAAAGATGATTGTGATAACCGTACATATACCGGCGAAGATCATCATCACCCAATATACCCACTGCCATGACAAACCACTGTCAAGAATGCTAAACGTGATTGAGTCAACTCCTCAACCTCAAATCTGATGCACTCACAATCCGCTGACTAGAGCTCCCAGGACAGGTCCCATGAAAATACCTGCCGCGATTATGCTCATCGCGAGTCCGCGGTCTTCAGCGGAAAACATGTCAGAGAGGACACCACCACAATTGGATAGTGGCGCGACGGCAAAAAAACCTGAAAAGAAGCGCGTCACAAGCAGAGTTTGAATGTTCGGTGCCAAAGCTTGTCCCAGATGGGAAACTGTGTACAAAGACATTGTGACGATGAAGATTGGACGCCGGCCAATAAGTTCACTTCCAGGGCCCCAGAAAAGCGGCTATTATTGGATATCATAAGAAATCGGAAACCTGAGGACAGAAAAACGTACACCGAAGACGTAGCCGAGCAAAAACACGGTTGTGACGAGATATGATATTTCTGCTGTGATATGAAAATGCTTAACTAGCGCTTGGCCGGTTGCAGAAGGTGCTGACGATGCAAATGATCTGTTCAAATGTTTCTTAGACTACATTTGACGGGAAAATAAAATGAGGACATACACATTGATGGACATGACAACAACCAATATGGTCATCATCCACTTGTATCTATTGGACCAATTCTGAGGATTTTCCGGGTCATCTGCGCCATGCCATGACACTAGGTCTGGGTCTTTTGCCACATCCTCAGATGGAAATTTGAGCGATAGGGACGATAAAGATGAGGCAAGAGATCTAGGGAGTAAATCCTTCGGTACATCCCCTCCATATTGTTCTATGTCGTGCTCTATTATCTCCACCTCTTCAAGTTCCGGATCGGGATGATTGAATTCAATATGACGGGCACCACACTCGGGTCGCGAGACAATAAAAGTGAGAGAGGAATGTGTCATAGTAGTCGGGAAGAAGTCTTCGCGGGATCGACCTGGACAGAACTTCTAGGCCACGGAGTAGTGCTAGCTAACCCGTTTCGATAGATTGCATTAAATAACTTTTCCAAGAGATCGGTGGCATTCTCATCCGGTTGGCGATACGATTGGCGCGGAAAAACCACACAAAGAAGCGAATGCTCCGCTACGCCTAGACATGTTTGTAAACCAAGATTAGCTGAGACTGCATAGCAACGAACGCGAGCGACAGTCGGTATCTGTTGGATTCATTCGGAATCGCGTAATCAATTTTTTTCACCGGTGATTGTACTCTTCCGCTGTTGATCCGACGCTCAAACGAGGCCGTAGCTATGCATGCGCATTGGTCAACGAGCTCAGAAAGGAATGGAATGCTAAAAGCCAAATATTACTCCGTAGGACTCACTTGAAGAATACTGACGTTTTGTGGATAGACGACATCTGCTACGTATCATGATACCGAACCCGAGCATCCGACATAGTCGGATACCAGATGTATATCGAAACCCGGCGCGCGTGGCGCGTTACGAGAGATAGCTTAATTGTGAAAGGAACGGCATTATGCACAGGATTTGAATGCTTGAGCTTTCCCAAGGGCCGTGATCAACGCCTACAGTCGAGGGCGTTGTACTGTTTCAAGAAAATAGTTGGCTGCGCATGCGAGCCATTTTCAGCGACCAAACTTCGCAAAGGACACGATTGCCAGTGTGACACGCATTGATATAGAATACTAACCTTAAGTCACTAGCCGGGAATGCCATGTACCTGAACAGTGAAGTTCATATGCACGTCGTACCGCAACCGGTGATCAGAGGAGGGGAGAGAGCCGTAAGCGCGTAACCATCATTGCCACGTGCCAGTACTATATATTGTCAACCTTACATATCCGAATTTAATGATTGAATATTATATATTGATGTATGATGCATGCCAATGCCTAAGCTATTGATTAATTTACTTACCCCGCGATGCAAGGAGCCCACGAACGTTCCATAAAATACCATACCAGAACGCACATATTACACCTCGGACACTTGTTCCTTCTCCCTCGTCGCACGTTCTTCCGCTTCCAGCTCTTTTGCAATTTTGAGATCCTGCAATTTACAACCGCTTGAACAACCAAGGCAACAGTGATGGGGAAGGTCCGCTTACAATGCACGGTGCGAACTGACTTTTTTGTCGGATCTTAGCTCCGTACCTGTAAAGTAGGAACGGACTGGGTGCGAAAAGGAGTGCTATAGAGCCAACAAGTGTAGCCGCCCAGTTTATATGAAGCTAAACAAATTGGTTTATAGACCACGAAATACAATTAAGAAACTTACCTTTGTATACATCTGAGCAGTGAACAACGGAAATGTTGCTGCAACTGCAGACCGGACGATCGTGTTTACCGCATAGGCGGAAGCACTATACGTTAGGTAAGTGTCGACCAAATAACTCTGTTACCTATGGTCGGCATTACAAAATTATAATGATAAAAAAGGCACTCACCAAAGACGACATGAATATTGAACTGATGCCAGCTCCCAAAAGGATCGTGCTCAATGCAGGCACATACCACGGAACTGTCTTGTATTCTCCTGTCCAACCGAGCCAGAAAGTAGCGATAACCAAGAATATTGCACCGAATTTAGCTGATGTCAGCCGCTCTTCTGGAGGTGGAAAACCCTTCCATTTTTTAATCAAAAGTTTGTACTTTCGCGAAACATACGCGTTCAGCAACGCTCCAAAAGTTGTTCCAATGCCAACCCCAACGAAGATCAGACCACATTGTCCTAGTGAGAATCCGCGTTGGGAGATGAAGATAACGGGGATTGCTTCGAACAGCGCATATAGCAGCCCATATACGATAGACATGTAGACGGTGACAAGAACTAGAATAGGTTCCACGGCAAGCATGTGAAACGGCCGGAAGAGAGTGCGCTTGAGGATTCCGCCGAATGACCAATCCTGCCTTTCATGTTGAGCGTAGATATTTGCATTGCTTACAGGGTCAAATTTCCGCAGACGTTTTGCCTACCGTCGTCAGTAAAACACTAACAAACAAAGTTTTCAACTCACCCTTTTGAGGAGTAAAACTGGCGCATATGTCTCCGGAAGACAAACGATCACCATAACTGCACACAGCCCAGCAAAAATCATCATCACCCAAAATACCCACCGCCAAGATAGACCACCAAGTAGGATGCTGAAATGTCCTTAAAAGTTGGCTCCTTCACCTTTAGTTTCGGGAGTACTCACTATCCGCTGACTAGAGGTCCTAACGCGGGTCCCAGGAACACGCCACCAGCGAATAAGCTCGATGCGAGCCCACGCTGGTCCGCAGCGAACATGTCTGAAATGACGCCGCCACTATTAGATAGCGGGGCGACGGCGAAAAACCCCGCAAAGAAGCGGGTGATTAATACTGCTTGTATGTTCGTTGCAAGTACTTGTCCCAGATGGAAGACGGTGTATGAAACCATAGTGACGATGAAAATTGGACGCCGGCCAACGAGTTCACTTCCGGGACCCCAGAAGAATGGCTATGCATAGGATGAGAGAAAAACTAGGAAAGATGATAAAACGAACACACGCCGCAGACGTAGCCAAGTAGATACATGGTCGTAACGAGGTACGAGACTTCGAGTGGGACATGAAATTGCTTCGAAAGTGCTTCGACTGTCATGGAAGATGCAGAAGAGGCGAACGTCCTTCAAAATTCTATTCAGACTAGCCTGATTTTTACAGAGGGAATGAAGACATACACGTTGACGGTCATAACGATCACTACTAGCGTCAGCGTCCACTTATATCTATTGGACCAGTTTTGAGGGTTTTCCGGGTCACTTGGGCCGTCCCACGTTACCAGATATGGGTCTTTGATTGGGGCCACAGCGGGGGGCTTTAGCGACAATGATGAGGACGACCTGGTCGGAGTTCTAGGAGGTAGATCATGCGATTTATCCCTTCCACATAGTTCATCGAGACAACGGGATTCGGCTAGCGTTCTTGAAACAGAAATAGTAGAATGTGGCGAAATAGATGCCATAGTTTCAGACAATGTCTCCATTGCGGTTGAGAAGGAACAAAATCACCGAAGCGTGGTGTAAAAGAACGACCGTAAATACCCATAGCCGTCCCCCTTTAACGATTCTTGAAGACGTCCAGAAGGAGGTGCTTCGGCACCGGGAACATAAATTACCGGGAAGGGAAGGGAAGAGAGGCCATGTGGGTTCGGCCATCTGTCAGCCAAGCCACATTGACAAGACTTCTCTGAAGCGACGGGCCGGGGTCCGGCGCGGCCTGTTTTGAAAAAAAGAATAACCGCACTAATAATCCAACTCCTGGGAGCCTCTTCTTGTCGACATTTGCGGTGGAAATGTGTCCTTTTCACTGATTATGTTATCGAGTCATATTGAAAACTGACGTTTCCTGCCAACGACGTTGGACCTGTGGGAAGAATATTCCAGCTTACGTACTTGATTTTCGAGCAAACAACTGGGACCGGATCTTGGGCACTAATCTGCATATCATTGGTCGTGTACCAGTAAAATTAATGTCATGAGTCTTGCCTCTGGCAATGAATGATAGGAGGAGTACTGGATGACCGGCAAAACTCTCACCTTGAAAGCTCTCACCTTGAAACATGCTGACTCGACATGTGAAACGAGCATCGAAACGATGCATGCGTTTGGCGCAAGGGGAACCATGAAAATAATGCGGCACGTCGTATCTAGCATACTCAGTTCCTGAGTTTGCGCTGTGATCGCTTGGTAATGACTCGGATAGGTAATAGCCGGTCAAGCTTTAACGTGTAAACTTCTTCGCGATGGGACACGGGGGTTTGGTGTTTGGTTATAATTGGCAGATATGTCACACGCACCTGTCACCATCGATTCATCCTTTCTTCTCTATTCCACTCACTGATAGAAACCAGCTATTATTTAAAATGACTAGAGTGACCAAGAGACAGAAAAAGAGATAGCCAAAGCCAGAGGCTTTATCTAATGCGCATGCATTGTGACATATTGTGACTGTTCATTGCACGCAGGATTTGTAGGAGTGTAGCATTGCAAGTCTGCGTTCCATAAATTTTTCAAGTACGTTTTTACACGTCTATTCATAAGCAAACGATATAGTACATGCGTAGCCCTTAGTTTCTATCTATGAATTCTGGACAATAGTTAGGTATAATAACCCTCCACCCGCGGGCGCTCTGCGCACCGTAGTCCATTGCATGCATACTTTACCAGTCGGGAGAAAAATCGATATAGTACAGGTTCCCGTAAGTAATTCGAAAATAAATAATTCCAATAAAAAGAAGATCATGAAGCCGCTGGATAAGGCCTTCTCAGTGGAAAGGAGTCACTCGATATCCTTTGGGGATCAGTATATTACACTTTGGAGCCCCTGAACTCCATGCTCGCCGCGCGTTCTTCAGCCTTGACGTGCGGTGCGATCTTAAGATCCTGCATTACTCATGAGCAAACCAAGCAAAAACGACGACAAGATTCCACGTACGATGCACGCTGCAAAATGACTCTTTTGCCGTATCTTTGCTCCGTACTTGTAAAACAAGAATGGGCTTGGAACGAACAGGAGTGCTACCAAGCCGATAACAGTTACTGCCCAGTTTATACGAAGCTAACCAACATGATTCGATCCTTAGACGAGATGACGTACAACGAATCAGAAGCTTACGTTTGTAAACATCTGAACGGTGAACAACGGGAATGCTGCGGCCGTTGCAGACCGAATGGTCGTGTTTACCGCAAACGCGGAAGCGCTAAACCCTAGATATGTGTCGACCAAATAACTCTGTCACTCACGGTCAGCACAGGAAGGATGGCGATCAGGGAACACTAACCAAAAACGACATGAATATCATACTGATGCCAGCCCCCAACGGTATTGTGCTCAGTGCAGGCACATACCAGGGAATGACCGTGTATTCTCCTGTCCACCCCAACCAGAAAGTAGAGAAGACCAATAGTATTCCACCGACCATGGCACCTGTCAATCGCTCTTCCGGAGGCGGGTAGCTCTTCCATTTCTTGTTTAATACCCTATACTTTTTTGAGAATATGGCGTTCAACACCGCTCCCAGTGTCGTTCCAATTCCAACTCCGATGAAGATCAGGCCGCCTTGAGCCACCGAAAACCCGCGGTGGAAGACGAAGATAACAGGGATCGCTTCAAATAGTGAATAGAGGAGCCCGTATACGACCGATATGTACATGGTGACGAGGACCAAGATAGGTTCCACGGCGAGCATGTGGAATGGCCGGTAGAGAGTGCGCTTGAGGACTCCGTGAAATGACCAATCTTGCTTCTCATGCTCAGCGTAGACATTGCGTGCAGGATCAGCTTTCCGAATGCGTTTCGCCTGCGACCGTCAGCAAAGTCGTTAGAATACAGGTACTCCAATGTACCTTTCTGAGCAGTATAATAGGTGCGTACGTTTCCGGGATAAACATGATCGTCAAGATTGAGCACGCTCCGGCGAAGATCATCATCACCCAAAATACCCATCGCCACGATTCACCACTGCCCAGAATGCTAGATGCGGGCGTGATTAAGTCATTCGATTGGCACCTCTAGCTTCATATACTCACAAACCGCCAACCAGGGGCCCCAATGTAGGACCCAGAAACACGCCTGCTGCGAATAGGCTCGCTGCGATCCCACGCTGTTCAGAGGTGAATAAGTCGGAGATTGCGCCACCGGTATTGGTTAGCGGCGCAGCCGCGAAAAAACCTGCAAAGAAGCGGGTGACGAGTAGCGTTTGCATGTTCTGTGCAAGCGCTTGTCCCAAGTGGGAGATGGTGAAGAAAATTCCTGAGATAACGAATACTGGGCGCCGGCCAATAATTTCGCTGCCAGGACCCCAGATGAATGGCTATAGGCAGCACATGAGATAATGGGAGAGGGAGAGGGAATAACTTAACGTACACCGAAGACGTAGCCAAGCATGTACGTAGTTGTCACGAGGTATGACACTTCCAGTGGTACACGAAATTGTTCTGAAAGGCGCCTCAACCGTTATGGTACCCGCGGAGGAGGCAAACGTTCTTTTTCAAAAATTACTTAGGCTAATCGAAATTCGGAAGGATTAAAAACATACACGTTTACCGTCGAGATGATGATTGCGGCGGTCACCCACCACTTGTATCCGTTGGACCAGTTCATGGGGTTCTCTGGGTCAAACGGGCCTTCCCATGAGACCAAGCGTGATTTTTTACTTTTATATGGGATCTCAGCGGCAGCCTTGATGTCGGTGAGGCTAACAAATTTCAGGTCTGCTTCGTCCTCTTCATATTCCTTGACGTCAAGTCGTATTACCCGCACGTCTTTGGAATGGTTGGAAAAAATTGATTCCGTATCGAGACCACGGATATTGGGGACGGAGCGTGGTGCCATGACGAGATTCTCGACAGCCTGGTCGATGATGGTCAGAATCACTAACATTCGGCCTTAAGTATTCAAAGTAACCATGCACCAGTGCAGACCGCCCCCGAAACGTGTACACATGCCGTGCAGCACGCGGTGGTTATTATCATCTTCCTGTAACGTTTCCGAACATGAAGTATTCAAAGGATGCCGTGCAGCGCGCCGTATACTGTAACCTTTCTGATGGCCCATCACGCGAATTCCGAATATGGGAACAGCGTGATGGGCCATCGCTGGCAACATCCATCACAAAGATGACTCCATATGCTGCCGACCTTGACTGATGATCCGATTAAACTGCATGAGATATCCGGCAAAGAAACTTGCATGGAACCTATAGAGCGAATTTGCTTTTTTCATGTTCTCCCAGTTGGGATGAAAGCCAGGCGATGCCGCTCAACTTCTGAACGTGATAGAGTGAGATCGGATGAGCATACGTGCATCGCTATGGATTTCTACTCATCATGATGTTTTGATTCTTTTTGCGAGCTTGGCTGAGCTTGGCCCCACAATGTTCGGGGATAAGTTGCATGATGGAGTGGCATTAGTAGCCCGAACTACTCAACAGCGTTTCAGGACTTGAGTCGGAGCCGGAAAATGTACCCCGGCAGGAGTTCCTCCCTTCGAACCCGCCCGTGTTCACTTTGGGCTGCCTGCCAGACATGTATTTGCTCTCCGACGTCAAGTCCAACAAACCTTCCGCATTACAACCTATCTCAGACGACGTGCATAATGCATAACACTCGGGCGTTCGTCAGGCATCGACTTGGGATTGTAAAGTTTTCAATTTTCATGACGTCGTCTACTAAGAAAAGTCTTTGATCCGAAGGATCCTCTCAGGGATAGCCTCGCTCGCCTGAAAAGGTTAGCCCATTTCATGGATATCCTTCTGTTGGCCGTACTCCGCTGTTGGCCATACTCCGTATTGCGCGAACAACCACTCAATTGTCTTGCCGATGCCGACCAATGCATCCAGAGGTACTATCTGGCGCAGCAAGCCTCTTCTCAGATCACCCTAGAGATGATTACCCACTTCCTTTTCGATGGCACGTCTTCCTTACATTGCTTTAGTCGTTTATAGCCTTGGAAGCTCGAGTGGCGTAGTGAATGTTTGAGCCTGAAAAATCAATAGCATATTGTCCATCGGGCAAAGTGCGGTCTACAGATCAAATTGAGATCAGTGACACGACTTTCAAGTATATTCCTCAAACCTTACAGAATCTGCGTCTGTGCTTTCGGCCTCAGATTCTTCTAATGCATCACGACAAGGAACTGTCCGAAGAACTTCTACTTGATGGCCATCAGGTAGTTTCAGATTGACACATGTCTCTCATCCGCCATGCTGAACAAATCGGTAGAGATATACTGCTGTGCACCGCGGTGACGGTCATTTCCTATCCGATGTCAACGCAATTTTGAGAAACCCGGAAACGGGGTGGTTACGATCTTTTGACAGCTTCGCTTCTCTCTCGTTTCCAAACAGATTTCCAAGTGTCTTTTCATACGAAACCCGTCGGCCATCTTCGTCCGAGTTCTCTCAACTTGCATGGGCGCACAATTATAGGTGGAATATCTCCCGATGGCAATGTCGTTGCTGCAGGGCGGTGGGTCTTCTGCAATGGCTACAGCCCCTCGTCTCCGCAATGCGGTGTGGCTAGGTTTATATTGGGTTCATGAAACCGTGAACTAGAGTGCATCATCTTCCTCACCCTTGGATAATGAATATCAGCACACCGTCTTTTAGCCTCTCCAGGCGGGGGAAAAAGTACGTCGGGCATCATAATTGCCTGCCCACCGCTATCGACGCAAGTCGAGAAGACACTGTCCGTAATATTATATAGCCGAACAGCACTGGATATAACTATTCTATTCATTCCGCCGTTGCGATACAGACCATTCAAGTTGAGCGTCATGATAAGCTCAGAATGAATTATGAACTTTTAATTACCGCTGATAGTCATCTTGCCTTAGGAGTCCCACAGACGTCCCTGCATGCTCATCGCACAAAGACGTATTTCGTTACAGTTTTATTTCGTCAGCTACGAAGTCACGCGGGGGTTAACCGATACTATGGTCCACGGTCGTTTCGCCAGGGGTAAGGGTCCTCAAGCATTTCGCCATCACGCGAGTCAACTCCGCAGAGAGAATAGTTTCGATGTGTTAGCATTCAAAATGATGAGTATTTTTATGCTATGTGATACAATATGTAATGCTTTGCTCGATTAAGGGAAATTAAGTGGGTATTGAATTTGATAAGGAAGTGCTATCATGAGTTGTAAGGACACTGTTGGCGATACGCATGTGTTTGAACTCCGATTCGGCGGGCGTGACGTTTGTTCAGCTCTTTTCCTTACTTGGGTGATAAGGCAAAATCGTGGCCTCCCACTCAAAGTTCTTGATGGTTTGACTTGGATATCCTTTGTCGCACATACAAAAATACTCATATGGAATTATAGCGCAATCTGATAACAGATACAAGCTCAATACGCATATCTTGAAACCCTGGCGAAATGCTTGAGGTCACGTGAAAGGACCCTTACCCCTAACTCATTCATTGGATTCACATGACACAAAACATTTATAAACGCATAGCATCAACCGCCGCTACCTACAAGCCAAGATAGTCACAAAAGCTGGCATCTGGATCAGTCTGATACTTACTGAAAGTCTACTTGGAGGAAGAAGACTTATAAACATCACCACTCGGGGAAGTGTACTGCGAGTATCCCGAGCCGCTGTTGTAGTAGGTTGACCCATTAGGGTTGTCGTAGTAATAGCTACCATCTCTGTCGTGGCGGGAATGCATCAGAAGCATGATCCAAATACGAGGCGGACTAACTAGTAGTGGTAGCCACTGCCGCTGCTGCCGTAGTCACGAGAGCAGTAGTGGTTGCCCTATCAATGTGATTGATGAGCGTGACGCGTACGTGCCGGAGCAAATTATCGACCCACCTGGCTGTTAGTGCCGCTGCTATTGTAGGAATAATCACCGCTGTTGGAGTTCTTGCCCATGGTGTTGGTAGAAAGGATGAAAGTACAAGACACGTTCTTATACGTCCGCGTTTGTTTGTTTTGCTTTAACCGCACGTGATTAATTAATTGCACGTTGATGACATCTAACCACAGTACGTGTACTGGGCACGCGTCCCGCTTCGCGAAACATAAGGCTGTTGGGGTTGGTGAGCTCTATGTCACATCGAGCATTACTGCTTTCCTTTTCCAGAGTTGTTCATTATCTGAACGCATCAAGGGCACCGCAAGATTGAAAGCACATGATGCGTGAATCACGCATCACTAATTTGCTTATCTTTGAAATGGGGAGCTCGAGCCTCAAGTGAGTACGGCTCACTTCGCGGATAATTTGTACACGATTGAATTGGCAATGTTCTCATTAATCCGCGTGAGCATACGGATGGCAGGAAGATATATCATGGGAAAGAAATTGGAAAGATAAATGATGGGAGAGCGCCTGATATTGTAAGTACCTAAGCATATAACTCTGTAGTTTACATTGCTAATCGATGCCTCTAACTCGCAACGCTGCTCTGTCCCCGTCGCATCATCAACACAACTTTCTATGCAAAAAAGGCCTGCGGCCCGCCCAATGGACGCCCGATAAACTTGGAGTATTTTCCAACGGCGGGCGCCTGCGCATAATAACCGCTGACAATATTCTCGGCTTGATTGCCCTCTCCGACTTCCATCTCGTTTCATGTTAGAAAATCACCCCTTGATATGCGGCAGCTTTGTACTACAATGTCACGCATGATGTCCTTCAATGATGATTACTCACGATTAGGTACTAATTGCGATAGAGAACAAATGCAGATGTCGCAAAATAATGGAAAAAATAAATCCTCGCCAAGTATAAAGTGTGTCCTCTCTCTCTCTCTCTTCTCCCTCGCTCTTATCCGCACTACTAACAATGTCCACACTCAGCGTTAACCCTGGTCAATTCTGGAGCGAGGTGACTGGACTCTCTGTCCATTTGCTGGGCGTCTAGCTAACCAATCTCATCAATAGGGTAGTTTCTGCGGTCCTCGTGACAACAAGGGGGAGACTTTTGGAAGCCCTCTGACGGGGAGATTTTTGGAGGCCCTCCTTCGGGGGAGATTTTTGGAAACCCTCTGTCGGCGGAGATTTTTGGAAGCCCTCTGACGGGGGAGACTTTTGGGGGCCCTCCTTCTGGGGCGACTTTTGGAAGCCCTCCGCTGGGGAGATTTTTGGAAACCCTCTGTCGGTGGAGATTTTTGGAAGCCCTCTGACGGGGGAGACTTTTGGGGCCCTCCTTCTGGGGCGACTTTTGGAAGCCCTCCGCCGGGGGAGAATTTTGGAAGCCCTCTGACAGGGGAGAATTTTGGGGGCCCTCCTTCTGGGCCGACTTTTGGAAGCCCTCCCCTGGTGGAGAATTTTGGAAGCCCTCTGACGGGGGAGAATTCTGGGGGCCCTCCGCAGATTTTTGGAAGCGCGAAGTTGAATTCTAATGAATTCTAAGGTGAGAGACGAATTGGATCTACTGCTGGCTGTATTAACTAACCCGCTTTCATGTGTACAGGGAATGATCGGTTCCATTGAATACATGCAGACGACGATAACAACAACTTTTCTTTCCAAATGTTTGCAACATGCATGTTATGTTTGAAATGTGTTAAACTGTGTAAAGAAATAAATTTGTAAGATATGTGTAACTTAGTCCACCCATATGTCCGTCCAGAGTTTTGGCTCATCTGACGTTGTTGATCCCTGCATGCATGATTAAGAAACAGAAAGTGGAGGAACCATCAATAAGCTCGAATGGGGAAATGGCTATATATATCTTGTTGTGCCGAGTGATACATGGTATAAATTTATCTAATAAGCGTTTCGATAACCGTTCCATTGCTTGTTGTATGCCTCGAGACCTCGCATCCAGCGCAACCTCCGAAGTCGTTGGTGTTAGTCTTGATAACGAAGCTATTGGAGCGTATTCAGGCAAAGACTTGGATATTTTGTCCATACATGTCCTTATAGGCTCCGGATGTTAACAGACGTACAGAGGGATAACATATACTACGGACAAGAATACGCAGAAGGTCATTGATAGAGAATGTCGATCTGTTTAAAAAGGACTTCCCGGAGTGGAAAGCTTCCCTTATGATAGACACAAGCATGCTATTCAGAGGAAGCGCTTTCAATCTTGTTCTTGATATGAACGGTAAACACAGGGATGCCAAGTTGCATCAGTCATCATTCCAAGCATGTACATCTGAACTTACGATCAGCCACGGAAGGCCTAAAGGCCTAAACGTTAAACTCTCTTTCCCAATCCGTCTTTGGCTCGGCGTCATCCGAGTCGACGATTTCGGCTACGGCAAATACGAGCTTCGTTCTAGACTATGTTTCTGCCTCGACTCGCTTTGTTTCTGTTCACGCTTCTCTTCCTTCGATATCTTCGACACAAAGTGGCAGGCCCTTGAATACGTCTAGGGTCCATTGTGTAATAGGACTTTGTGTGTCTCAAACAGAAATACAACGACGATTCGTTGTCGAGCAGATGTTTCATATGTATGCATTCGAGTATACATTGAATCATGGACGAGTCGGTTTGTACCTTCGCTTTCATAAAATATTGCGGATAAAATTGTACGGGTCTTTGCTATCAATCCCCAACACCAGTGAGCAAGGAACAGACTCCCAAAACGGCACCCACCCCAAGGCCAGACGATTTACTCGGCGTCGATGCTCGCGTGGTTGATGGGGATAGGTGATGGCAATTGTCGTGCTTTATTTGTCAAAGTCAACTACTTTAGCCTCACATCACAGGCCTCACCGCCTACGCCTAACAGACAACCCTGAGCATGCAGTGATAAATTACACGCCGAGGCTATGAGGTCTTTGCACCAGTACTTATCCAGTCATGGTCAGTAATTTGATCATTTGTGCAGCATTTCTCATGATCACAGCGTTTCAACAGCTTCTTGAAATCTGAACGTCGACCCAAATTTAAGGCGCGACAGAAACATCTCATTCAGCTACTCCCGCAATGAGACTCAGCAGGACATGGTGGTTACCATTGCTGTTTTTCCTATCTCCCGCTCGGCTCCACCGCATCGGCTTGCAAATGCCTCTCACACGAGCCCTGCTGGCCGTCTGCCTCTGAGTTCTCTCGGTTGGCTTCCCAGCTATCCCAACCATTGATCCACCCCAAGCCGCCCGCCTTGGCCTGTTACCCGCCCTCTCACCCCTCCGGCAACTGCACTGCCGTATTGTCACACTTTGACGATGGCAATTGGCGCTCTAATCTGCCCGGTGCCATGCAAAACATCAACTTTGAAAGCTATACGTTTAAGAACGGGACCATCGATGCGTGTTACTACAACTACACGCT
Source organism: Amanita pallidorosea (assembly GCA_023014475.1). Taxonomy (NCBI): domain Eukaryota; kingdom Fungi; phylum Basidiomycota; class Agaricomycetes; order Agaricales; family Amanitaceae; genus Amanita; species Amanita pallidorosea. The sequence continues at coordinate 56,169 of JAEBUS010000038.1, forward strand.
GGGTTACCCATGCGAGCAAGGGAATATTGCTACAGTCGGTGTTAATGTCGCTACAGTCAGTGACATCCAGGCTGCAGTCAAGTTTGCAGCAAAACATAATTTGAGGCTGGTCGTCAAGAATACAGGGTGCGTGCATTGCACGCATTGTGACTATTGTTTTTCGTTGACGATGAATTGAAGGCACGATTATCTAGGACGAAGTATGGCTCGAGGCGCATTCATGATATGGACACACAATCTCAAGGATATAGCTTATGATGATAAATTTGTACCCGATGGCGGATCCTCTGAGCACACATTCAAAGGTAGTTGTGATGCGGTTATAACAGTATTTTAGGGCCACCTCTTTACCTTAATCTTTAGCCTTAACACTTGGTGCGGGAGTGCAATGGCACGAAGCTTATGCGGCCGCGGAGAGCCACAGACGCATAGTTGTGGGTGGAGGGTCTCTGGGAGGCTCCGTGGGTGCTGCTGGTGGATGGATTCAAGGCGGCGGGCATAGTGCCCTCGCGCCCAAGTACGGTCTGGGTACGTGGTCCTCTTTTCCTTGTTCTCGGTTGTTTCCAACCTAAGATAGGCGTCGATAACGCTATTCAGTTTACCGTGGTGCTTGCCTCTGGCAATTACGTCACTGTCAATTGTTATAAGTATGCTGATCTTTTCTGGGCTCTCCGTGGCGGAGGAGGGGGCACTTTTGGTGTCGTCGTTTCAGTAACATACCAGACGCATGACATACTCCCGGCATCTGGGGCTTTCCTCCTTGCCAATTTTTCAACACCGCAGATCGCGCAAAAGATTGTCACTGAATACATCAAGCTTCATCCCAAGCTATCCGACGCTGGCTGGGGTGGATACTCGTTCTACTCCAACGCAGAATTTAGAGTCCTTTATATCGGCACCAATGTTTCGTTATCAGAGGCAGAGGCGACCATGACACCGTTCTTTGAGTACGCAGGAAAAACCATTGGGAATCCGAAAGATTATCAAAGTCTCATAACGAATTTTACATCGTTCTACGATTGGTACTCTTTCACTTTTAGATCTTCGACGGGTGAGGTGGGACAAACGTCTGAGGTGATATCTCGATTCTTCTCCAGAAAGATGGCCGAGGAACAACCAGAAAAAGTGGCTGATGTGACGTTACACGTCATTAATGGGGTGTCTCTCAAGTAACCCTATGACTTGGTAAATGAGCCATCTAATTGACTTGCTCTCTCTCAGCTTTGTCGCCGGAGGCGCTGTTTCGCGTCAAAACCCAGACTCTGCTGGTCTCAACCCTGCTTGGCGCGAATCGCTAGGTGTGTTCGAAAGTGGGATTGGCTGGCCCGAAGGCACCTCCACAAACGTGATCAACCACTTACGGCAGGAGGCTGCTGCCAGCCTTGACCTACTTGAGACGATTACTCCGGATTCGGGAACCTACTTCAATGAGGTAACCATTCGACTTTGTTGTGGATTTTTTCGGGTCTAACCACTGTGTAGGCTTCGCTGTATGAGAAGGATTTCAAGAAGACGTTCTTCGGATCGCATTATCCGGCTTTGGAAGCCATCAAGCACAAGTACGATCTAAATGATCTGTTCTTGGTGGCGGAGGGTGTAGGCTCAGAGAATTGGGATAAATCCTTGAATCGTCGTATCCAATGAACGAATCTCAGCTGTTTGATATCATCGTCATGATGGGAATGATTATTTAATGAATTGCTGACAAATAATCAATAGCAGGGCAACGTTGATTGTCGAGGGTTGAAGGCATCTATTCAGTACACGATATGATGAGAGATAAGAGAGAACTTGACACGCGGTGGAATTGCAATGATGGTCGCGATGAGACGAAAGGCGTGGTTGTTACCATTGCTGTCTCTCCCTCTTGGCTCCACCGCATCGACTTGCAAATGCCTTTCATACGAACCGTGTTGGCCATCTGCCTCTGGATTTTCTCAGTTGGCTTCCCAGCTATCTCAACCGTTGATGCACGTTGGGCCGCCCGCCTCGGCCTGTTATCCACCCTCTCGCCCTTCTGGCAATTGTACTGACGTATTGTCACACCTCGGTGATGGTATTTGGCGTTCCAATGTGCCTGGTGCTATGCAGAATATCAACTTTGAAAGTTACACATTCAAGAACGGGACCATCGACGCATGTTATTACAACTACACGCTAGGTTTTCCATGCGAGCAAGGAAATATTGTCACACTTGGGATTAATGTCACTCAAGTCAGTGATATTCAGGCTGCAGTCAAGTTTGCAGCGAAACATAATTTGAGGCTGGTCATCAAGAATACAGGGTGCGTATTGCACGTGTTGTGATTGTTGTTTTTTCAATGATGGTGATAATGGCAGACATGATGATCTCGGACGAAGTATGGCTCGTGGAGCGCTCATGATATGGACCCACTATCTCAAGGATATAACTTACGACGAGAACTTTGTCCTAGACGGTGGAACCTCTGACCACACATACAACGGTAGCAATGTGGTTACAATGACAGCATTCTCAGGCTCACGTGCCACCTTTAGCTTTAACGCTCGGTGCGGGAGTGCAATGGCACGAAGCTTATACCGCCGCGGAGAGCCATGGACGGATAGTCGTGGGCGGAATATCTCAAGGAGGCTCTGTAGGTGCTGCTGGTGGATGGATTCAGGGAGGCGGGCATAGTGTGCTCTCGCCCAAATACGGCCTGGGTACGCAAAAATAACCATTCTCTCGATTTCTTCTAACCCCAAGCAGGTGTCGATAACGCTATACAGTTTACCGTCGTGCTTGCTTCTGGAAATTATATCATTGTCAATCGCTACAAGTATGCTGATATTTTCTGGGCCCTCCGTGGGGGAGGAGGAGGCACATTTGGGATTGTCTTTTCCGTCACATACCAGACGCACGACATCTTGCCCGTATCTGGGGCATTCTTCCTTGCCAAATTTTCAACACCCCAGATTGCTCAGAAAGTCATCACTGAATACATCAAGCTTCATCCGAACTTGTCTGATGCTGGCTGGGGCGGTTCCTCGACCTACTCCAACGCCGGAATTCAAATGGCCTACGTTGGCACAAACGTATCATTCTCAGAGGCGAAAGCGACAATGACACCATTCTTCGATTACGCGGGGGAAATCATTGGTGATCCGAAAGCTTCTCAGAGCTTCATATTGAATTTCACCTCATTCTATGATTGGTACTCATACATCTTCCAACCCCCGGCGAGCAAACAGGTGGGATTAACCGTCGAGTTGATAACTCGATTGGTGTCTCGGAGATGGTCGAGAACCACCAGACAAGGTGGCTGAAATAACGCTGGCGTTACCACCGGCGCTATCTTCAGGTAAGCACTGTGACTTTACTGAATGCATGAGATGCTTTTACTTCTTCTTTTAGCTCTGCTGCCGGAGGCTCTGTTTCGCGCCACAACCCAAACTCTGCCGGTCTTAACCCTGCTTGGCGCGAATCGCTAGGTCTGGTTTATAGCGGGATTAGCTGGCCTGAAGGCACTTCAACGAACGCGATAAACGCTCTACGACAGGGCGCTGCAGCTAACCTCGAGTTACTGGATAAGATTTCCCCTAACTCAGCAACTTACTTCAACGAGGTAATTGGTTTCGTGCCTATCATAAATGGTGGTTCTGGTTTAATATTCACGCAGGCCTCGTTATATGAGAAGGATTTCAAGAAAACGTTCTTTGGATCCCATTACCCGGCGTTGAAGGCTATCAAGCACAAGTATGATCCAAATGATTTATTCTTGGTGGCGGAGGGTGTAGGCTCTGAGAATTGGGACAAGTCGTTGAATTGTCGAAATCTTTAGTGTGATTATGTAATCCGTAACAAGGAGCTTGGTGGAAGTACATCATTTACCCGGTGTCCTGCCGCAATGTTCCGCCCGAAACATATAACCCCCTCCATGATAAATTATGTGGTGGGGCTATGTGGTCTTCACAGTCACCAAGCCGCGTTCTTCACTTCGGGTCAGTGATTAGCTCCTCTTAACGTCATTCTCATAGCCTTCGAACAGCTTTTTGAGCTCATTGATACGTATCTCGGCTCCATACTTGTATCACGTCAGAGTGGAACCACTCCTGTGTTACAAAAGGACGGGATTTCTTCAGCATAAGCCTCAGAGTTAGCACCCTCGGCTACGATGAGACTTGGAAGACGGTGGTGGTTACCATTGCTATCTGCCCATCTCCCTCTCGGCTTCGCCGCATCGACTTGCAAATGCCTCTCATATGAACCGTGCTGGCCGTCTGCCGCTGAATTTTATGAACTTGCTTTCCAGCTATCCCAACCTTTGATTCACCCCAAGCCGCCTGCCTCGGCCTGTTATCCACCCTCTCACCCATCTGGCAATTGTACTGACGTACTATCACACCTGGGCGATGCAGTTTGGCGTTCAAATGTGCCCGGTGCTATGCAGAATACCAACTTTGAAAGCTACACATTTAAGAATGGGACCATCAACGCATGTTACTACAACTCTACGCTAGGTTTCCCATGCGAGCAGGGAAATATTGTCACAGTCGGTGTTAATGTCACCAAAGCGAGGGACATCCAGGCTGCGGTCAAGTTCGCGGGACACCGCAATTTGAGGCTAGTCGTCAAGAATACAGGGTGTGTGTATTACATGTGTTGTGCTGCCGTTTTTCATTGATGGTGGATGTAAGACATGATTATCTATCACGAAGTATGGCTCATGGAGCACTCATGATATGGACGCACTATCTCAAGGATATAACTTACAATGATAATTTTGTCCCTGAAGGTGGACCCGCTAGCCACGCATACAAAGGTAGCGCGAAGTGGTTATGGCAGAATTCTTGGGCTCACTTCTCTACCTTCAGCCTTAACACTCGGCGCGGGAGTGCAATGGCACGAAGCTTATACCGCCGCGCAGAGCTACGGACGCATAGTTGTGGGCGGAGTGTCTCAAGGAGGCTCTGTAGGTGCCGCTGGTGGATGGATTCAAGGCGGCGGGCATAGTGCCCTCGCACCCAAGTACGGCCTAGGTACGTGACACTATTGATTTTTTGGATTGCTTCCAACCTCAGACAGGCGTCGATAACGCTATACAGTTTACCGTTGTGCTTGCTTCTGGCGATTATGTCACTGTCAACCGTTATAGGCATGCGGACCTTTTCTGGGCCCTCCGTGGGGGAGGAGGTAGCACTTTTGGTATTGTCGTTTCCGTCACATACCAGACGCACGACATCTTGCCCGTATCCGCGGCATTCTTCCTTGCCAATTTTTCAACTCCGCAGATTGCTCAGAAAGTCATCACCAAATATATCAAGCTTCATCCGGGTTTGTCTGATGCTGGCTGGGGCGGTTACTCGTCCTACTCTAACGCCGGAATTCAAATGGGTTACATAGGCACAAACATATCGTTGACCGAGGCGCAAGCGACCATGACACCATTTTTCGATTACGCGGGGAAAACTATTGGTGATCCGACAAATTACAAGACTATCATAACCAATTTCACCTCATTCTATGATTGGTACTCATTCATCTTCCAATCTCCGTCCAGCCAGGTAGGAACAACAGTCGAGGTGACATCTCGATTGTTGTCCCGGGAGATGGTCAAGGAGCACCCAGAAAAAGTGGCTGAAGTGACGCTGGGAGTTGCGGCTGGCGTCGGTTTTAAGTAAGTAAGCCCTGTGATTTTACTGGGTGCATGAGATGTTTTACTTCTTCTTAGCTTTGTCGCTGGAGGCTCTGTTTCGCACCACAACCCAAACTCTGCCGGTCTCAATCCTGCTTGGCGCGAATCGCTAGGCTTGGTTTATAGCGCGATTAGCTGGCCAGAAGGTACCCCGACGAGCGAGATAAACGTTCTACGGAAGGGCGCTGCTGCTACCCTTGAGATGCTGGATAAGATTTCTCCCGACTCGGCAACTTACTTCAATGAGGTAATTAGTAACTCTCATTCCATGGCTTAGGTTTGGTCTGATGGCTTGGTAGGCTTCGTTGTATGAGAAGGATCCCCAGAAAACTTTCTTTGGATCTCATTATCCGGATTTGAAAGCTATCAAACATAAGTACGATCCAAATGATCTGTTTTTAGTGGCGGAGGGTGTAGGCTCGGAGAATTGGGACAAGTCGTTGAATTGTCGTATCCGTTGAATTTCTTTAGTTCATATCATACGTTACATATTTTCAAGAACTCCTTCGAACCATAATACTGAGCGCGGATACTGTACTGGATAATCGTCAGCAATGCTTTGGCGTCGGGTTTACATCCCTGTAATACCAATGTTTGCGGATCACTACTACTTGATTGAGGATAACAATGTCGACGGCAACTTGGTACTGGTTCAGTAAAATCTCAGCCGCGTCCTACCTTTCTGATACACATGGGACTGCGAGCACATCTTGCCGGGCCTCATAATACGGTAGCCCACGTCAAATGCATGAGTCGGTTACTCATCAGGAGCGCGCTGGTGGCTTGCCAAGCGTGGCCAAACACAAGGCGCTCGCGCTGAAGCGCTGAAGAGTCGAAAGGCTGACCTGCTCGACGCCCGCCCGCCCTTACAGCTCGCCATCCATAACCTCACGCTCCCGCGACAGTACCATCGAGTTTCGCGCACAGTACCATTTATTAACCCAGCGCGCTCTCCTGCCTCGGTCAACCACGCGATCATCGACTCGCGTAAATTGTAGGGCCTTGGAGTGCGTACCGTTTTAGTGTTTACTATTCCTTGCTCACCGGTGTGGGGGCTGGTAGCGAAGACCCTGCGTACGATGCAATGTCCAGTCGAGATATTTGGTCCGAAGATCTTGAAAACTTGCTCAATTACAACCCTCCTGCTGTTGAGCAAATAGGCGCCCCAGCCACTTATAGACTGCCGTTCTTGTTTTTTGACCCACATATCGATCCACGACTCGCGTTAAAGCGCGTGGTTCTAGTCCCATCCTTCACGGCCGATATCGCCAGGGTCGTCGATCGCGAAATCCAAATACATAAAGATGCGGGACAACCTCCACCTCCTGCCGATTTTGAATATGAAGAGACTGAAGATGCATGCATGATGCCAACGGGGGAATGGATAGGTTGGATGGGACCGCAGAATATCGTAACCGATGCCTCCTCCGTCGCCAGATTCTACAGGCATGTCTCGTATTGCAACTGCTCTGCTGTCGGCTCCACTCTCGGCCTACATCCACGTTCTCATACTTGGTTGACTGTTTTTCGCTTTAGCATTACTGGTGCTGAACCTGATGAAGGACATAGTGCAGTAACAAATCAGTATTACCTTTACATTCGTGAAGACAAAGGTACTCGGAATATCTCTGTGCCAAGGGGAGTTTGGAAATGCTTGGGCGAAGACGCTCGGGCGGATTTAACTGAGATACACTCGCGCTTCCGCAGACTAGTCACCTATCAATTCTATGCGGCCTCAAAGGAGTACGATGGGGTTTTGGAGAGGATGGGCGATGTCGCTGCTCAAAGCGCCGTTACCCCTTTAAGTAGTCGCGTTTCTGGTTTTCCAAAACGCGATTCATCATTGCCGCCCATCGTTGATAGTGCAGTCCTTCCTTGGACCTGCTTTCAGCATAAACAAACTTCGCATCGCGATATTGAACCGACGCCTCTGTCTGGGGAAGATTCCCTTCAAAATGAGACTGGGAATGTTTCTTCCTCTGTAAGTGGAGAACCTGATCATCTCAAGAGAGTCCTCGTCGCAGAAGCTACTGTGAAGTTGGATGACGTTGATATCTTCGTTCGACATGTAAGTTTGCACGCAAGGTTTACATACTTTGACTGATTTTGTAGGCATGGACTAGATCTGTAATGGAGGATACGACGTTCATAATCTTCCATTGTGGCAAATACGAGCGTATCGGAGTGCGCCACCGTGCCACCGGCACATTATTCCTATCTAACCTCATAGACCTTCACAGTTGTCGCGACCCGGCTTACGGCAAAATCGAATCCGGGTTGTATCTTTTGGTTATCAGAGATGCGATGGAACGGGCGCATCAATTTAGAACCTCACATTATCCACCATCCATCCAAACCGGCATCATGGGAAAGCAACACACTAAGTCAAGTGATAGTCTTCGGACAAAGAAACGGCCCAAGACTCGATCTGTGACAGCATCAGTAGAAAAAGCAACGTCTGTAGGTGCACATGACCATTCGATTTTCACGCTAGAGTTAACAACTTTGCAGCTCATCCTTGACGAATGCGATAAAAGAGACCTTGCATTACTGCATGTGCAGCATGGTCCTCTCAATTCACCGTCGCCGGTACCCTTCCTACGTTCCGGCAGTGCTATATTACCAGGGACCCCCTGCCGCAACAAAAGGGAACATAAGGTTGGATTGCAGAAGCGAGGATACCAGAATCACGAATATTTTGAAATCTTGCTAACACCTGATTTCGACTCGGGAGCGACGGGCCAAGTTCACAAATCAGTCATTCGTATAACCTTGCGTGACGGGAAAGTACTTTCACATCCAGTTGTCGTCAAAGTCGCTTTTCACGACTTTCAAAAGGAGCGTTTACGCCATGAATACGTTGTGTATAAGTACATGGCCAGTCAACGTGTAAAATCAGTTCCTTCAATTTTCGGTTTATTTGAACATGTTGAGGATGAATCATCCATGATGGTCATGAGTGATGCTGGCATCAGTCTGTATAATCGAGAGTTGGCGAGGAATCCTGGAAAGATAGCCGTCGAACAAATATCCGTCTCACGGGAAGAGCGGTTAGTATTTTTTTGCGATCGACGTTCTTCGTTCAATATATTCTGTCCTGTAGGGATGCATTCAAGCAAGCACTCTCGGAGGTTCATAGTGCGGGTATTCGACACTATGATATCCGGCCCATGAATCTAATGATAGATGACGAGGGAAAGGTGACGATTATTGACTTCGATATGGCAAAGATGGGAGCTGGAGAGCATTCGCGAAAAAGTGAATTCGACGATCTTTGTCTCCTCCTCCAGGGCAGGTACATTCCCCCAAATCAATTTGCAAGTTCTCCTACGACCCAAAGTTCGCGTCCCGACAGCGATTTTCTAAGAGATCTATAGTTTGTGTCCGCTTTGTTCCACGTGTAAGAATGCTGTCATTGTAATTCGCTGTCATACACACAGCATATCATGGCCTCGTTGCAACCTTGTCGTTACACATCATAAATTGGAACGGAAACGACTTTTGGTTTTTTTCCTCTTTACAGGTCCTATTTGTATCGCTGCTGATCGGACTATCCCAATAGGGCAACATAGTACATTGTATAGCCGCAGAACCCAAACCAAGTGAAATTGCCATGTCTACTCCGCGCATTGTCATTATTCAAGTTGCAGTGTCCTAGATACGGACTATACGTTTCTTCGCAGACCCAGATATAAGAGTAGGTTCCAGCCTGTCCGGAATGGTTGGACATCCAAATTTCCGCCTGTCGCCGCGTTGTACCCACCTTTCTTACTAGGTGAGAGCAATTATAGCCATTTCTACAACAAACAATCCTCGGTTGACCTTGATGATACAGCTTCTAGAGTTGTCTCAAGCGATCTGCTTTTCAAGAATGGACGTCAATGGGAGCCAGAAGTCGAAAGATGGTGAGCATCCCCCGGTCTACACGCAAGATATGTCGTTCGATGCGCCGTTCTAAGGAGACCGCAAATACCCGTCCAGCTATTCATCCCTTTCTGCAAACGTTGAAAAATATTTGAAATAAGTCCCCCACTTTATGAGGGGCCTCAGCACGGTTCCGGATCGACCAGAGGGCCTGCATTCCACGACGAACACCTCAGCCAAGCATTGTTGTTGAAGAAAACGGTTTTTTGTCCTAATTTTGTGGACCAACTTGGTGGAGTAGCGGATATCGCGTTGAGAGAAGCGCACCTCCCGAATGCCACTGGGCCCGGATGGAAATTTGCTTCAAAGATCAAGTCAGAACTTCTCGAAGTAGCCGAATGCAAGCTCTCTACAGAAACTCATGTTGTAGCGGCGTATCAAAACAATGTTTTTTCCCATATAGTTTACACTGCGTCTATCCTCGAATTCCCGTCTTCTTCCTGGCGGGTCCAATTTATGGAATTGTCGAAGTCAGATTCATGTTTCGCCGTTTTACCTTGGGTCAGATTATTTTCGCTCAGATATGGGCAGAGATGGTCAAATGTGATGCGACCTACGCCGTCTTAAACGCTGGAAATTATGAACTCATCTTCGTTGTAGTAGTTGTTATATCGTCTTGGTAGCACCAGACTCAGGATGACGCAGGTCAAGTATACAGAGGACCCTGATGACAGTCCACCAGCTAGGTTTCGTCCATGGAGCCCTCAAGCGTCGCAAGATTCGTATAGATGACACCCAGGAAGTCTGGCTTACCGACCTTTCACGAGTTCGAAGGGGAAAGGGAGAGCGAAAGGGAAAGGGAAAGCGACAGGGAAAAGAGGCAGATGAAGAGCTCAGGAAACTTCAAAGGTGGTTGAAATATCCTAAGAAAGATAATCCATCTCCTTCGCATCCGGTCGAGCTCGGGCATCATGTAATGTACATTAGACACTCGGTTCGGTATTCAATTTCATACCGTACCGGGTATTAGGTAATACGGAGATTGTTAACAGAGTCTTTCAGCTGTCCTCCTGCATTACACATACGAGTCTACTCATGCATGGAATACTGAGCCTGGCCATCGAAGGCCGTTGTGTGAACTGGTGCCAAGTGTTGCACGTCACGCGTAATGACCGTTCCTTGCATCAGTTGGTGATATTTATAGTCTGCTTATATGCCAAATCTCATCACAGCTTTCCAGGAGTCATCGAGTCATCGACAGCCCACTTAGCCTCGGCGCTTTATTACCTCCGTTCGTTCCAACATGTTCACAGCACATGCAAGTGACGTCGAGCGCTCAACTACTTTACAAAAGGATGAGATGACAGACCAGACTAATATTCCACCCTTTTTTAACCAACCACTGGCAGCGTCCCACGCTAGCAATGAGACTCACACAGGCATGGTTACCACTGCTGTCTTTCCATCTCCCTCTTCGCTCCGCCTCCGCAGCGACTTGTAAATGCCTTTCATACGAACCCTGTTGGCCATCTGCTTCTGAATTTTCTCAGTTGGCTTCCCAGCTATCCCAACCGTTCATCTACCCCAAACCACCCGCCTCAGCTTGTTATCCACCATCTCATCCTTCTGGTAACTGTACTGACGTCGTGTCACACCTCGGCGATGGTATTTGGCGTTCCAATGTGCCCGGTGCCATGCAATCTATCAATTTTGAAAGCTACACGTTCAAGAACGGGACTATCGACGCATGTTACTACAACTATACGTTAGGCTTCCCATGCGAGCAAGGAAATATTCCCATAGTCGGCGTTAATGTCACACACGTCAGCGATATCCAAGCTGCGATCAAGTTCGCGAAGAATCATAATTTGAGACTGGTGATTAAAAACTCAGGGTACGAACTGCGCGTGCTGTGACTGTTTTTCTAAAAAAATTGACGGTGAATGGAAGGCATGATTATCTTGGACGAAGTATGGCTCGTGGTGCATTCATGATATGGACGCATTATCTCAAGGATATCACTTACAACGATAACTTTGTCCCAGAAGGTGGACCTCATGGCCAGTCGTACAAAGGTAGTTGTAAGCGGTTGCGATCGTTTTCTCAGGCTCACTCTTTATTTCCAGCCATAACACTCGGTTCGGGAGTGCAATGGCACGAAGCTTACGCCGCCGCGGAAAGTCACGACGCATAGTTGTGGGAGGAGTGTCTCAGAAAGGCACTGTAGGCGCCGCTGGCGGATGGATTCAAGGCGGCGGACATAGCGCGCTCTCATCCACATACGGTCTGGGTACGTAACCTTGTCCATGATTGTTCTCAATCCCTCCTGACCCTGGACAGGTGTCGATAATGTTCTACAGTTGACCGTCGTGCTTGCTTCCGGTGAATACGTCACCGTCAACCGGTACCAGCACGATGATCTTTTCTGGGCCCTCCGTGGGGGAGGAGGTGGCACGTTTGGCATCGTTGTTTCTGTCACATACCAGACGCACGATATCTTGCCCGTATCCGGCGCATTCCTCCTTGCCAACTTTTCGACGCCTCAGATTGCGCAGGAGGTTATCACCGCATACATCAAGCTTCATGAAGATCTTTCTGATTCTGGCTGGGGCGGCTACTCTACATACTCCAACGCGGGAATTCAAATGTTCTACGTCGGCACGAATGTATCTTTGGCGGAGGCGCAAGCGACCATGACACCCTTCTTTGATTACGCGGGGAAAACCATTGGAGATCCGAAAAACATTCAGAGTTTCATAACGAAATACACCTCATTCTATGATTGGTACTCGGCCTTTGTATATCCGACGAGCGAGGTGGGAGGAACAATCGAGTTGATATCTCGCTTGTTGTCTCGAAATATCACCGAGGAACAGCCAGACAAAGTGGCTGAAGCAACATTGGGCGTCACCACTGGTATTGGTTTCAAGTAAGACCCGTGAATCTTTACAACTGGGTGTACGAGATGGTTGACGTGATGCCATAGTTTGTCGCTGGGGCGCTGTTTCGCGCTTCGACCCAGACTCTGCTGGTATAATCCTGCATGGCGTGAATCGTTAGGCCTATTCTATAGCGTGGTTAGCTGGCCAGAAGGCACCCCTACGACCGCGATCAACAGCTTACGGCAGGGCGCCGCGACCAACCTCCAGTTACTGAACCAGGTCGCTCCGGACTCGGCAACTTACTTCAATGAGGTAACTAATTCCATCATGCGTTGATTCACGTTTTAACAGTTGCGTAGGCTTCGTTGTATGAGGAGGATTTCGAAAAAACGTTCTTTGGATCCCATTATCCGGCTTTGAAAGCTATCAAGGCCACGTACGACCCAACCGATCTGTTCTTGGTGGCAAAAGGTGTAGGGTCTGAGAATTGGGACGAGTCGCTTAATTGTCGTATCAATTAAATGAATATGTCTCCAATCAATATCAACCCTTTTGCGATGTTAGAATTGCGGCAGTGTGACGGACACTACTTGTGACATGTTGTATTCCTCAGGCTGATGCTGATGCTTCCACTCACAGTGTCTAAGGTTGGTATCTGACCACAGCAAAACCCCGCGACATTGTTAATCTCTTTCTTCATATTATGATACATTTCTGCCTTCGTGCAAGGCTAATCCCGGCTAACCAGACTTGATTCCTTGCGGAGTGTCATGCTCAAGGAACGAGATATCGCCAGCTGACCAAAGGTCCAGATTGGCGTTACTGCGGTGGGCCGGTATTGCCGATCACTGATTAATGATGAATGAACGCTGACTGCCTTTAGGGTGGTGGCCCTTGTGCCGATGAACGAACTGGACCCTGCGATGATCCAGGAAGATAGATGGAGCGATGACGATCCTCAATTGACCTACACTTCCAGTGCCAGGCATCTGTCAGGCGGCATCTGTGTCATTGGAAATCGCTCGCTCGTACCCCGCCTCTAGCTCGCTGTCGTTTTTTGGTATGCCAATCCTCGGACCCACTTATGAACTCCGCAAAAACCGAGATCATTTCAGGTACGAATTTACAATTCCGCCTATCGTGTCGATCACCCCTTGTCACGCACTCACCAAATCCATTTGGGGAGGCAACGGACAAGGCATTGGCAATGAAGGGTGGCCCATACATAGTCAGAGGTCATGGCGATTTCCACTCGAGAAGTTACCAGAGGTATAGAATGTACCTGACACGGATATGGAAAATATTCTTCGACGTTCATCGCAGACAACTCACGCAACGAATGACACCATGACGAGTGGAAAGGTTAGCTAGCACCTTGACTATATCATACATGGATTGCCTTCGCGCGAATGCCCACCCTATCCGCAGAATCGAGCGAACCGCTCGAGAGAACATCCGAATCCTGCCCGTGAGATTGACGACCTGTCACAGCCATGCTGAATCGAAGTTGTCAACAACCATAGTTGGACTATACAACGCGTCAGATTGCTCCGAGCCGAAGTCTCTGAAATCATTTGATACACTCCGCCAAGTACCAAATGGCACCGACAGAAAGCAACACCAAATGGAGGGAATCCCCCGACGACACAAGCCCGTAGTGCATCAGCAAGGTCATCATGCCTCTTGGTTGCAAGCAGAGCCAAGAGGTCTGGGCGGCAAAAAATAGATAACCATTAAATAGAGCGGTGCCTCCATAACAGTGGTTAAACTATTAAGAACAGATACTACACTTGATCTAAGCCAGAAGGCCAGAGTGGTAAGGGAATCATGATGGCAGTGGCTGGTGTATATATACCTTGTTGAATGCGCACGGACCAGATGCTGAGATGACTAAGCATGTCACACTCAGTGACCTGCCCTCAGGCATATATCATGGCCATCAGCATTTATTGTCCTCCCTATCCGTCCCCTCGCTAAGTCAACCACGCAAGCATCAACACCCGTACTAAGAAGATTCCAGGGGTGGGCGCCATCCTGGGAGGTTTCTGTTCCTTGCTCAATAGGGTGTTGATAGTCGAAGATCCTGCATAGTATCGACCCGAGATATTTGGTCCCAAGATCTGCTCAATTACAACCTTTCTGCCGTCGAGAAAACAGATGCCCACTACTTTTCCGGTTTTTTGACCCAGATGTCTCGCATTAAAAACCGTTGTTCTAACCGTTTTCACAGCAGATATCGCCGGGAGCGTCAACCGCGAAGTTCAAATCGTGGTATAAAGATACGGGGTAGCCTCCACCTCCTGCCACCGGTTTATCGTGGTAGATGCCTCCGTCATAACTGCTCTGCTGTCGTCGCCATACACCCACGTTCTGACACTTGGCTGATTTTCGCTTCGCCAAGGTACATAGCGCAATAAAAAAAATCAGTGTTACCATTCCGTTTCTGGAGAGCAGCTGACTCGATTATTCGATCTGTTTAAGGTCCGTGCGAGTAAGGACATGAAGCAAATGAAATATATTTAATTTGAAAGGCGTCGAGCAGCTGACTCGATTATTCGATCTGTCCGTGCGAGCAAAAACACGAAGCAAATGAAATACTAACTTGAAAGGGTCCAGCCCGACTCGTCGATCAGGTGCTGATTACAATTGTGTACATCCAGACGCCACAAAAGACTTTTATATCATTGCAAAAACAAA
Organism: Amanita pallidorosea; assembly: GCA_023014475.1. NCBI lineage: Eukaryota > Fungi > Basidiomycota > Agaricomycetes > Agaricales > Amanitaceae > Amanita > Amanita pallidorosea. The sequence continues at coordinate 71,266 of JAEBUS010000038.1, forward strand.
TTTGACGAGGCAGTCAGCAGCTACTGCCTACCTCATACACATGATAGCGCATGAGGTACTTCAATGATCGATCATCCATAATTTCTCGTAAACAGGCCTCAGGTGCTGATTGCGACTGAGAACATGTGCAGACGCCGCAACACACCCAGAAAAACGAAAATCCTCTCCAGTCGTATAAAAGTGTGTCTTGTCTCTCTCCTCTCTCTCTCATCCGCACTACATACGACAATGCCAACAACCGACTCCCACCAGGTGATTGGATTGCCTTCCCCTTTGCTGGGCGTCTACTTAATCAATCCCATCCATAGGCCACAATGTTCGGTCTCGGTGGTAACCACAACGACAGGTGTGTGTGTCGCTTCCCAGTCTCGTACCTATCTCTGACCGTTTGGCTGTGGCAATAGCAGCATCTACTACGACCCCGAGGCGAATCCCATCTTCGGGGGCGGCACTCCCAAGCGCGAAGTTGAAATCTGTTAGTGTGAGTGCCGAATTCGCTCTTCTCTACTGCTGGCTATGGTTACCAACCCGTCTCATGTGCAGGTTCTATTTGAATGCATGCAAACTGTCTGTGACTTGCATGTTATGCTTGAAATAGGTTAAACTAAATCAATAAATTTGTTTGATTGTGTATAACGCGTCCCCAATATTCCTCCAGAATTCGGCCTTCAGATGGTGTTATGAGACGTTATACGAATGTCAACAAGAAGATCAATAATTTCTGTTTGGCTAGACAAATAAGTAATGAATGCACCCAGTCCTCGCAGTGCTGGTTTTCACGATGGTCGTCGTCCAGTAACGTGTTCTACTTCAAGCTTTGACACTGGGGACGTCTCACTGACCGCGTGCACTCCAGTGCTCACATCTCCAGCCATCATATATGCATCATGCATCAGGTTGACGATGTTACCGACTCGGATATCGAGCCGCCAGGCCCGGCTCTCGCGTCGTCTGCTTTTTCAGCCGCTTGTTGATGCCACACCTTCGTCCTGACCCTTTTCTCTCGCCGCATAAGAAGTTGAGCAATAGTGATCCTAGGTGGTCCCAAATTAGTACGCAAGTCCATGCTTTATGATATAATTGTGGTTGTTAGCACTGCCACGAATGGACTTTTGCGGTTTGGGAAGCCCTTGCCACGTGCTGGCATACAGTTTCGATCATTACGCGTCATTCAGTTTTTTTTTTTTGCCAGAAGCTCGATATTCACTTCAAAGAATTCAAGCCGATTGCAGAGACGAAGGAGAATGTGCAAATAAATAATTGTAAATTGTAGATGATACACTTTAATCTGGCAGGCTCCAGATATACGATTTCCCGGTTTCTTCGCCATGAGCAATACTCTCCCTGACAAACATTTTAAGACCAAGAAGCACGTACAAGGCAATCAACTCACCCAATGAACCTGAGTGCGGTGATAATAGGTGGTCTTTCAAATTTTTTCTTTATGCGGGATTTCATCGTCCGAATCGTCAAAAACTCCCACTGCGCCTTTTCATCCTCCGGCGTTCCATCAGCAGTCCAAGTCCTCAAGGTGATGTTTCCATCAGAAGCGCCTGTGGCTAGGATACCAAGATGTGAGTAGTCCCGTTCATGGAACGCCATTGATGTGATTGGAGCTGTAACCGTGGCATGAACAGGTGGAGATATAAGATCTAGAGTTGTAATGTGCCGCGCATTGATCGTATGCAAACATAATTTTGAGTTAGAACACGAAGCAATATAGCCCTGCAAATGGGCAACGATGAGTTTGTTGTTTGACGAACATCCAATCCAGGCCACGCACCGTGCTCTCGTTAATGGCTACAAGTTTCACAGCATTGGCTTCCGTTCCTTCACCATGCCATATTGAACGAATGTAGACAGCTTTATTCAGATCCCATAACGCCGCACTTCCATCCCTCGAACCACTGACAATCAACGACCACGTTCGAGATGCCGTCACGCAGACCACCTCGTGCGTATGTATCCGCATGATGTGCGTAAGGTGAACGCGTGCGTGTTGGCCACGCATCACTTTCCACATTCGTATGGTGTAGTCACTGGAGCCCGTTACCAGATTGGTGGCATCTGCGAACGTAGCACATGTACAGAAGGCATTCTCCACGACTTGGACTAACTGCTTGCGCTATTTAAGGAGAGTTTCATCGACTATCGTTATACGCACCTTATTGTCAATATGTAGTCGAAGAGCTGATGTACCTCTTGACCATTCAATGTGCTCGTGAGGATGTAATGGGATGTAAAGGGTGTTGGGCGGACAGGGTATTAACTTGTCCCCAAATGCATCAGGGACGAAGTCCGACACGGGCGTGTCAAGTCCAAGATCTTTGACAAAGAAGTGAACATGTGTTGTATCAGGTAGTTTTGCACATACCTTTGAAACAACGCGAAGCTTGAACAAGAAGATGCGGATCCTCTTCGATTCCATGCAATGTCCCGATCGGCAAAGTGGACAAACCATGATTGTATCTCTGTGGGTGTGGCGATGTGAACAGTTTTCTTGGCGTTTGTCCAACTTGAGACATTCATTAGGAACGGCAAAGATGGCGCAAGTCAAGAGACTCACAGTTGTGAATGATACCCACGGTTGCCTCTCGTTGCAAGTCATCTTTTATTGAATCTAGGTCTGACAGACGAAGCGTGAGAAGAAGTTTAAACCCTTTGAAAGGTTTTGTTTATACCGATGGAGCCCTCATAGGACAAGGGATGAAAAACATTGAACGACTCTGGGTCACGTTGTTTACATCCCCAAATCAAGTCTATCCACTGGGGCAGGCATTCGCTGACAAGAGGACTCTCCAATGCCTGGTCAAATCAGAATATGTGGTATAGTCAATGTCCGGATCGCGTACCCGCCTGTTGAGCGTAACAAACAAAAAAGGGTCATCTCGCGCCCACGGAGGGAGTTTAACATCGTGTATCCGTTCACCCGTACTGGAAAGAGTGCCAAAATCCAGATTAGCTGAGTTCTCCAGGAATCTGCTCAGATTCTGTAAGCAAAAGGTTTGGAAATCACGAGACAGACTAACATACTCGGGACAAGTAAAAAATTCAGGTATCAGTTCTCGCACGTCTCCACGGACGTCCGCAGCGGCCGACTGGTAAGCTCGTGCCAGATCACTATTGTCAACAGGTTACAGCAATGCCTCGACTGAACTAGGGACGGAACTCGCCTAAACAGTCGATCTGGGAGATCCCAATCTCCACCTTGCAACGTCTTGAACATGTTCGTAAAAGGTGCCAGGCGTATTAAGAAGTGACAGAGAATCATTGATGAGCTAAAATGTGTGCCATAATGAAACGGTTCTTCATCAACACTTTTGAGACTTGTGTAGCGCATCGAAGCGGCTTCGCGCCTTTCAGCCGTAAGGGCGCCCATAGGTTTGGTTAAGCTGGTGTACAGTAGATATAAGCGTGTCAAGTAGAGACGAAGATGAAGAAAGTCTTACTCTCGATAAGTTGTAGGCAAGGTCAAGTCCAGTGTCTGCGATGTGTAATCTTGCAAAACCCATGCTAGATAGACTCAATCAGTGCAAACACTTCAAAGGAATTGGGGCTTACGGAAAACAGGATACTGCGTCGCATCACTAGGAGTACGACCGGATATCTGATTAAGAATGCTCAAATATGTGAACTGACGTATCATTGTCAGTGGGTTACGTTAAATTAAGTGGAAAATCGAACGTTGCTGATTTCCCTTGCTTGCCATTTCCTCGTAGCAGATGCTAACCCGTCGCTCTTGAGGCCCGACAGTACAATTTGACCCATTTTGCCAAGTAAAGGAGACTTGAGAACGTTTGGGTTAATCAATTGCTCCGGTGAGTGGCGTGTAATGATTGTGGTTAAATGATGATCAATTTCCTCCCTGCGCTTCTGATCAAGAAAGACGATGAGTAGCGATCGGCTGTCTTTGAAATATATCTCCAACCTAGCCCAACAATTGAATGACATGGGAACCAGATGTACATCAACTTACGCAACATCTCGAAAGATAAACCGCTTGTCGCTAAATCCAGCTATCTGTGCGTGTGACCTACGGAACTTGGAAACGATTTCACGGCTGAAAACGACTGCAACACGCACCATCTTTGCGCTCGCTGCGGACCATCAAGTTCAACAATACTACCAGGAACGAAGAACAATTTTCTCGGTGCGTCATGAGCATCGATGACTTCACCATCGTCGTTTTCAACTAGGCCGTCTAGCATATAAATATGTGTTTTTCCGATCAACAATAAACCGGCTGTAGGGAAAGATCGTTTCAATATACTCATGTATGAATCGTACATAGTGCACTTACGAGATGAATCTACTCCAGAAACACGAGCGACCGTCTGAACGGCCTCGATGACATCACCAGGTTCTAGTTCGTGTCTAACTCTTCGGTGTTTATCCTCAACGATATCCTCCGATAGCTGTCGTTCTTTGGAAATTTTGTTACCAACAAACATATACGGTCATGGTTTACTGTACCTTCAATGTCGGTAGCTGTAATCTCGTATGATTCTGCCCATGGCGGGACTTCAGCAGCTTGTTCCGGGGTCTTGCTTTCTACCTCTGGCGTTTCAATCTCCCTCGTCTTAGCCTCGTTCATGTCCACCCTCGTTCTTTGCGAAAGATCACTGGCGGGCTCCAATTTCTTCCTATTGCAGGATGAGCAAATAATAACCAGTAATAGAAAACAGAGGTACGTACCGAATTCGATGCGGTCCCTCAGTCTCGTCTAACCGCCACAAGTGAGATTGACGCTGGGGCCACAGCCCTCGCTCTGAAGACAAAGTCATAGACCAATCTTGCAGACGCGGAACCTGGCGGCGGTATTCCCGGCTATTTTTTTTTTTTTTCACATTTAGCGTCCTTTCTCGTTTTAAAACCACATACAGATCCTGGAGGTTCTTCTTCAGACGCTTCCTCTCTGAGTCACGAATGGTGCGCCTCCACTCTGCCATTCGTGCCGTCGTCTTGCCCACCATGCGTTCCCCTACCTGCATGCTCAACTTTGCAGAGGCAATCCGCTGGCGCATAGTTCTGTTGTCAGCGACCAGACTACGATCGATAGCGGGCTTCCCAGCGGAGGGGTTGATGACCATTTCAGCTGTCTCCAGAGTGTCCAAAATCTGCACCGAAACACTAAGTTTCTCGTTTCCCACTTGCTGAATCATCTGAACGCACCTCCCGTTTGAAAGTACCGGCAACGGCGTTATCCAGCGCCAAAGCTAGCCCAAAGTGAGTGAGTTTCTCCAAAAGACGAACCGTAAGGTGGTTGTTGACCTCCGCACTGGCAGCGATGGAAGAAACAAAACTCTTGTATGTGTTGACGAACAGCTGCGTTGTCTGCTGAGACGTGAATACCTGCCGAAAGGCGGGGTTCGTCGTATGTAAGCTCATCAGTTCTTCTATCAACGCTTCCATCGTCAACTCTGGGGTCCACAAGTGCTGGCCATCTGAGTCGGTTTCAGCTTAGTTTACGCCAAACAGAAGAAACACACCTTCAGGATTGTATATCAATTGGCATCGTTCCGCGACAGGGCCAAGTCCAGTCTGCAAAGAAGCCAAGATAGTCGGGATAATATGCGTGCACCAATTTCCGTCGCTTCCGCCGTGCGCGTGATCCTGTCCAGACCGGACACCGGGTTGCCAACCGGCCCGTAAGAACACCAAACGCCGCCTGATGCACCTGTGCATCCCAACATCCCGGTACGACCGCCTTCAACACACTCCACCCGCTCACCAGCTCAAATTTGCGAATGAATGATGAAGAGAGGCCGATGGTGACGCCAATCAGGGTAAGGATTTGTTCAGCAATGACTGGAGTGGGGTTTTCGCCGAGAAGCAGTAGGCTTATGCGAGTCAGTGGAAGAACGGTGGTAAATTTGGAGTGATATTTCGGTATCGAGAGGAGGGAAATGAATGCGACAAGGACCTGCTCTGCTTTTCCGCGGGTGTCTTTCAGGTCCATCCGGGGTAGGCCGGATTGAGGTGATTCGGCGTGCGGTGCGTCTGCTTAAGCGAGGATGAGACCGAGAAGAACGTCAATACTGATCGAAATGTTCACCTCCATGTAAATTAGCAGCAAGATATGAAACCACGGGCTTGATAGCCTCGTCCCTCGAGAAATCAGCCTGACAAGCCGAGTACAACGCATTCACTATCGACGAGGACAGCTCGTTCGGATACCAGTCTGTCTGTAACACGAACAACAACCGCCTCACGAGTCCTAGCTTTGCCAGCCGTTGCTTCATGTTGAACTTTTTGTACCTGCTACTAACGAGCAGTGTTGTAAAGTGTTCGAGATGGGCTTGCTGAATTTCTTGGCGCGTGTGACACCAAAGGTCGAAATCAAGCGCGATCGAACGGTATGCGACAATATTCGCAACGGTGGACTGCCTGCAAGGCGATTCCATGAGATGCTGCGAATGCAAGGTAGAGAAGTACAGACTCTGGAGAACGAAAGTTGACTCCCAAAAACTCGAAGATGGTCTCGAACCCAGTCAGATTGATCAACTGGGCCTTTGTTCGAAGCATGCCAGAAAGGATTTCGTATCCATCTATCAAATCCAATCAGGTCAATTCGCCAACTTGACAAAAAAAAAAAAAGGCATACGCACGCAGCCTCTCCATGTCCTCCGAGTTTGCCAGCTGCCTTTCAGCCCATCCAGCAAAACACCCAATGCTCTCGACAATTCGTGTGCCGTCTGCTCGAACCATCAGCTTCTCCCGCTCCTCAGCAAGAAAGAATAAATAAATAAAGACCGACATTCGCCGCGTGAACCAACCTCAGCGCAACAGCCGGCCCTCCGACCTTCCACAACGCCTGGTCCAAGCACACAGCGTTGACAAGGACGATGTCACCCTTGGCGTCGAACCGCGCCTTGACCTTTCCACCGTTCTTCCCCCTTCCGTCCCCAGCCCAGACCGGAAGCATGGGACACACACTCTGGATCATGCCTTCACCAGGAAAAGGATAACACGCATCACGCCCCGCACCCATTTTCGGCCTTGCCTGCTCCCTCTGCACCGCAGCATATCTCGCAGACAGCACAAACACGAACTGGCTCTCCAGCACGCCCATCCCTTCTCTCAGCGCCTTGGCCAAAGGGAGCTCGGGCGCCGACTTTGATTTTGCGGGAGCGTCGGGCTTGAGCTTGGCACTTGCCGCGAGGTTGGCGAGGAACATGTTCAGGGCAGTGGATGAATTGTATGTGAGGAACTTGATGAGCGCAGGGTCTTGGAATGTCCCCGAATAGCGAGGGCCGAGGTGGTATACCAGCTTGAGGAGTTCGTCCACTGCCAAACGTTTCGTTGGAGGAAAGCCAGACAAGAGAAAAACTATCGCATACCTAATGGCGTAGACAAGAGATGGGCAGAAGATATACACCAGCTCAGTTGCGCCGATTCAGAGTCGTCTCCTAGGGTATACCATCCAGGGCCAGCGGTGGGTTCTTGTTTAGGATACGCAGATTGAAATGTGTCGCATTGCGTTCCATCCACAAACAACCCTACAACCCCAGTCAGCTTACACCCGATTATGCTCGAAATGAACGCACGGATTGTAGGATGGCTATTTCTATGGGGGTAATGTACAATTGTAATATGCGTCCAACGAGCCTTGGTAATCGTTGACCGAATAAAATGGATAGGCGATTCGTTTACATTCGTTGACAGACTCAACGTTCCATCTTGGGTGAGCTTGAGTTCAACAAGAAGGCTATAGGCCGTTTTAACGCTGAAAAGCACAAAAGAACCCATTTTTGGTAGATCTGATATCCACAACCACAGCTAAAACGCCATTCAGACTGGGGAGCTAATCGCGCGACTATGAGGGGAAAAAGGCTTACCATAAAAGTAAACCCAGTAGCCGGCAACCCTCTCATTCCCTCTTCCCTAAACGCGAGCGACGAACCGCCCTCCAACGAGAAATGTTCCATCCACCGGCTTTTCATGCCCACTCTCAACAGATCCAATACTTCCATATCCAACTTGCCGTTGCCGCCCGCATCCACCGTCAACGTCCGCTCAAACATCTTCCTCACATGAGCCGTCTCCGCGCCCATTTCCAGTAGGCGACGCAAGAGTTTCTGCAGCAAATGCTTCTCGTTTTCCTTCCACTCGTTCCCATCACCATCTTTCCCTTCGTAGAAGCGCCGGAACACTGAGCCGGTGATACACAGCCCACACAACACAGCATGATTCCTGTGACTTGCGTGGGATAGTATCTCGAATACTCTAAACATGGCACAGCGCATGTGAGGGGCATCATCTGTCGATAGTGAGGCGATGGCGTGCCATAGGACGAGGAGTGCCCCCGGAAGGGATATTGTTACACGTTGGAAAAGCGATTCGTAATTGCTTATAACGGTATTTATGGCGTCCGTGTCTTGGGTTAGGGATGTGGCATGGAACTGGGATCGTATGCGCGTAAAGAGGGAAGAGAAACAAAAGTCGTGCAATGCGAGAGAGAGCAGGAGGCCCAGCATCTCTGTCGTCGTTTGTGAGTCGGATACGAGGCCAAGTGTTGCGTGTGATAGGAACTCGTAGCCAACGTGTGTCTTTGACAAAAAAAAAAAAAAAGAAAGACATCGTTAATGAGCGCGTTTTGGGTGTAGAATTTGTGAAAGGCTACTGACCCTGAACCACTCTGCGTTCTTTGGATGCTTGTCCATCGCTTCAGAAAGGATGATGAACACCAACCGAGTGCTCTCCACGACATCTACCAAGATGGGCTCATCCCCTGCGATCTCGTCGACAACGACTACGACAGGCGAACGCCTAGCCATACCGGCAGACATAGGACTGAGAGGCCGTTCCTGGACGGTGGACAAGACGCTCATCAGGACCAGAAAGCCGTCCAGATCGCGGAACACGTCTTTTGTTCGTGGATCCTGGACCAGAATGCGCTGAATTTCCGAGAGCGCCTGCCAATGGCGCGTCGTCAACCCAGTGGATCGTCTAACGAGCGCGAGCACAAAAACACACACACACCTCAGTTTTTGTAGTGACCTCCTCCGCAGCTTTGAGGGTCTCGACAGCGTTTCTCATCAACTCAACCATGACATCACGCGCGAAATCCTCCAGGCCGTCGTCGTCCTCCCCGTTCAGACTTCCGTCAAGGAGGGTGCTGGAGGTGGAGCCTGACCGAAGCAGGCGCGGGGTACGCGGAGAGGGGGGATGGGTGGTCGAGCGTGGGGATGCAGAGGAGTCGAAGCGGGCGCGGATAGGCGAGAGGAGGTTGCGTAGCATGAGTGACGGTGTTCATGCGGTGATGATGGACATTGTCTCTGACGATGTTGATGCCGTGATGGCTGTCCCTCCCTACGTGTCCAATATGTACCCTTTCTCTACAAAACATGTAATTTCTACTCAGGAACTACTGCAACAAAGTAGAGTGTTCCGCGAGGTCAATGAGTGCATCAGAATCGCGCTCGTGCAAGAGGTGAGCTACAGTCTTTGCTCGCTGGATTGATCTCTCGCTGCGTTTGATTCGCTGGAGCTGAAGGCTAAAATATTCGTTGAACATCATAACAACCATAAGGTAATGAGAAATACTTGTTGTGGACGCGGTGACAAGAAAAAATTGGAGCAGCCTCGTTCTCATGCGCAAGGCCCAACTTTAGCCACCGAACTTGGCTTTCGGGCAAGAAGGCGACGAGCCAACAGATAAAACAGGAAAATTTAGAATTTCCTGCCATTTTGTCATGCCTTCTGCTACCACGTATACTCGCTCCTTATCAAGACGCCGCCTTTCGAAGGAAGCTTGCAATCCGTGGAGTACATCGAACGTGGCTGGAACGTCAACATCCTCAAGATGAACAGTCTCTTGACGGATCGGATTTTTGCTAGCGATACAGAGATCACGCCAGAATGCAATCACATTAATATATCAGGGTAAGTTCCCATAAACATTGAATTCCAAATCCAAAACGCATAGCAATCATCACAGTTAACAGGTGTGATAAATGATCTGTTTGAAATTTGCAATACAGAACATTCTGAATATCCGACTCCCTTGCAGCTATACGCATGTACGCCGAGGGATCATACATGCGTAGCACCAAAAATTGGAATGCTATCAGCCCGAAAGCCAAGCATTCGTGCACTGTTGAATATTATGTATTTCGTCAGTGAGTTGGCCCAAGATATTACTTGGCGCCACGCGTACTAATGATCATGTAAAAGACCTAACCTCTCTGGCCTATTGATGTCACCCGTATCTCTACACACTCGCGTCCTCACAAACTCAAAGCCAAAAAAATAACCCAAAAAATCAATGCATTGACAAATGGCCCCGAAAACATTCCCAATCTACTTCCTCGTCCAACCTCACCCCTTCAACGCCACCGCAACCAGCTTTCCATGATTCCACCCATCGTTTCGGTCATTCTAACAACGTTTACGTTCCGTACAAGTTTTCCACTGGAAAATTTGTGAGTAAATAGAAGACAAGTAAACGGAAATCACTATTGATAAATGCGCCGCGTCCTAGGTCTTCAGTCTTGATGTTCAGGTCGAATGGCCAGAGAAGATGAAAGAGCATGCCGACATATGACACAGGAAAAAAGAGAAAGGTTTAAGGAAGAGAAAGCCGCTCATTGGCGACGACCGGTAGGACACAACGCACGACAGGCAAGAGGGGTGTATTTGAAAGATGTCACGCGCGAATGGGCGTGCTCCCAAGGGACACTATTCCTCTCGCGGCCGGCCCAGCAATAAGGAAAGGGTGGGAAGTCGAAGACCGCATGTCCTCCCGCCGAACATATTCGCTCAAGGCGGTTACGTCACATGCTCCGGAGGGGTGTATTTGAAAGATGTCAACTCGAGCGAGCTGCTCCCAAGGGACACTATTCCTCCGGATCGCCAACACAACACTTTGGTGTTGGCGGGTCGCTGGGGGGCGTCGTGCGCGTGCCTTGATTGGGTGGATGGTGGACCCGGTTATCCGAAAGAAGAAAGATGGGATGGGATGGGATGGGATGGGATACGTGTCAAGGTCGGCGAGTCGATGTCGTGGTCGAATGTCGAGGTGTCGGAAGGCGTGGTCGGAAGGCGTGTCGGACGAAGAAGGAAGAGGAGAGAAGGTGGGCGGTTGGAAAGAAAGCGGCGGACGCTAACCCCCTTTTATAGATTTCCGCGCGTCGCGTCAGGCTGCACTTGTTTTGACAGAACGCGATCGAGCAGGACGCGATTGTCTCAGACATTGAGACTTCCTACGCGCATAATATTATAACACGCCGAAGTTGGCATATTCATAGGCATCTTGAAAAGGCCGAGCGAGGCGATATAGGCACGCGATACAAGTAGTATGAATAAAGATTATGTCCACGCCTTCGTCTACCGTCACATCGCTACAATTCTCAAACGCATTTATCCCGACTATCATCAAATCAAGAAGACAATCTTGGACGATCATGGCTACGGGTCATATGCAGTCAGCGGGTCACAGAGCAAGGTTTTACTACCGATGATTGCAGAATCTGCGAGCATGTACAAGAAACTATTCAGTAAGGCATCTTCAACTACACCAAATACTTCATTTTGACGCCGTCGCTTTGTTGGAGGTTCATCTGCGTTAGCGAATTACTGAGAGCATGGAACTGAAAATTATGCTTGCCTTCATTTGAGAGCATATCTAAGCGACGAAGGTATGTCCGGAAGAAGCATTGGAAAAACAGCAAGGACAGCTGGTAAATAGTACGTAAGCACCACGTACCATTATCCATGTCCCACTTGACATTCGCTGAATCTATTCTCTGGTTGCTGTCATCGCCGCTCCTTCCACCCAAAGGCATGCGATCCACTGTACCGACGCAGTATAGAAAATATAAAACATGTGACTGTGACATGGGCCTTAAGGCGTCCCGTCCGACTGCATCAATTCTTGCGACATACCTAAATTTCAACTATGTCGCAGATGCTATCTAACACCGCCGAACGTTTGGCTCAAGTTCGCGCACAGAACGCGGTACGGGCGGCGCAGCGGGCTCAGGAAGAGGTAGACGCCGCAGCTGAAGAGGAAGCGTTGATACTGCAGCTCGAGCACGAGGAGACTGAAAGGAAGAGGCGAGAGGCAGAGGAACGTGAGGAAGAGGAACGGCGGAGGCGGAGAGACTCGAGCAGGAAAGACAAGATCGGGAACGTCAAGATCGGGAGCAGGAGGCGCTTGCGGAGGAAATGCGTCGTCAACAACAAGAACCGAGACCAGGGAGTCTTCACGAGGCGGGGAGTCGATTATCGATGGATATGGAATCTGTGAGGGCGCAGGTCAAAGCTGAAGAGATGGAACAACCGACGAGGGACGGTGCGGAAGTTGCAAGTCTCCTTCAAGGCTTGCTTTTGGAGACGGAAAGAACGAGACGAGCGCAAGAAGGCGCGGAGGTTACTCTAAGCGTCATTCTATCCGAAATGCGTACTCAAGGCCAGCAGCAAGCACGAACAATGTCGGAGGTCGCGACAGTGCTATCGGAGGTAGTGTGGCAGTCACGATACCAGACTGAGCTCTTGGGGAGGTTGGTTGGACGGGGTCAAAAGGGAGACTATGTAAGGAGTTCAAGAGAGGTGCTGAAAGCAGTGGAGGAGACAGTAGCACAGAAGGTCGAGGCGAAGACGAAAGCACGCACCGTTGGTGAGCCGGGCCCTTCGTCTTGATCCTCTTTCGTCCGCTTTGTATGTTGTCTTGGGTCTCGAGGTCCGGGAGTGTGGCGCTACGATACCTTGCTTTCGGTTTGGACCTCCTGGGACGACAATGAGAGGACTGGACCTTCTGGCAGGAGAGAAGGAAGAAACTTGGTCTGAATTGAAACATGGAAACACTACGTCCCTGCTAAAGCTCGAGTAGAACACGTTACTGGACGACGACGGTACATGATCTACGGAGGGTTGGGTGCATTCATTACTTATTTTGTCTTTCTGTTTGACTAGACCAAGCACTATACGTCCGTCAAACAACGTCTCATGAGACCATCTGAAGGCCGAATTCTGGAGGAATATCAAGGACGGAACACGTTACACACATCAAACAAATTTATTGATTTAAGTTTAACATACAGTATCTCAAATTAGTAATGCACCACGTAATTTTCCCACAAGCACGCCCAACTGCGCTCGCATTCCGACACGCAACAGGATGGGATCACAACGCTCAGAGAGCTTACTGTTGTAGTGACAACCTAATATGATTTGTTTTTCCATCTCGAAAGTTGTGGTGAAGATAAATGACAATCACGGTAAAAAGGGTGGTGCATTACTTATGTTCACAGTCACCATCTATCAAAGTTGTCTAAGTATCTTGAGATCTATCCACCGGTGCTCGTCAAAACATTTACCATGGTGTGTATCTACCCTTGGCCTTCAATAATGCCTGCACACGATTTGGCATACTGTTGAATAACCCTTGAATATAGCCATCCTCAATATTGCCCCATTCCTCCAAGAGTGCATGCCATAACTCTCCGGCATTGCGATGAAGTGGATCCCGGGTGCGTACACGTCGATCCAAATAGTCCCAGACATGCTCTATAATGTTCATATCAGGACTATTAGGTGGCCAGGAGAGTACATCAAGCCTTTTCTTCTGGAACCAGCTCTGGGCAAGGCGGGAAGTATGCTTTGGATCATTATCTTGCTGGAAATATATGTCCTTCTTGTTGAGCTCGAGGTCGGATAGGGTCCCAAGAAGATCATCGTTGAGAATTTCGAGGTATAGTGGTGCATTCATGTTCCCTCAATGCGCACAAGACGTCCAAGTCCTGATGATGTAATACATCCCCACACCATCACATGACCACCGCCATGCTTCACCTTTTTCGTCACATAGCGCGGGTCCAGCTCTCGTCCAGGCTCTCTCCAACACCACTGCAGCCCATCCGATCCCACCAAATTGAACTTTGATTCATCAGAAAACACTACGGCCTTCCAATTTTCGATGGTCCAGTCTGCGTGTGCCTTTGCCCATGCTAATCTCTTCTTGATATGGGCAAGAGTCAACAGAGGCTTTTCACGACGCTTGTAAGAGTTGAGGCCCACTTTCCTGAGCCTATTTCTGACTGTTTGTGCATGTACAGCTGGGAAGTACTTTCGCTGGACATCGGCTGCATCCCGGGCTTTCTGACCAGCAAGTAAACGGACAGCATATCTGACATCGCTGTCAGTGAGTTTGGGTGGCCTGCCGGACTTACACCCAATCCGATAGAAGTCTGTTCTTTGGTGATATGTCTGGAAGATCCTGCCCACCGTGGTGTGGCTGATATTGAAGTAAGCAGCAATGTCTCGGTTTGACATGCCCTGTGACTTGAGCATGACGATGCGTGCTTTTTTCGTAGGGGAGGTATAGCCCATAGGTGCCGGAGATGTAGTTGGGGGCCACCACCTGCTGTCAGGATACAACGCAGCTCAGTGCAAGTTGATTCACCTTAAATACAGCATGGTCTTGGCCGGATCATGGAATGAAACATAAGTAATGCACCACACCATACGTAATGTTCAGCAGATACAGTCATTAATGTAAGACATGAGGCCTCCAATTTATGCTCAAAAGTGACTATGGTGTGCTACAATTACGTGCGTACGAGCATTTTTTGGCGACACTTTGTATCACAGTCGTGGCAGGGCAATCTTTAATGAAAATCACGTGGTGCATTACTAATTTGAGATACTGTATTTCAAACATAACATGCAAGTCACAGACACTTCTGCATGCATTCAAATAGAACCTGCACATGAGACGGGTTGGTAACCATAGCCAGCAGTAGAGTAGAGCGAATCCGGCACTCACACTAACAGATTTCAACTTCGCGCTTGGGAGTGCCGCCCCCGAAGATGGGATTCGCCCCGGGGTCGTAGTAGATGCTGCTATTGCCACAGCCAAATGGTCAGGGATAGATACAAGACTGGGAAGCGACATACATACTTGTCGTTGTGGTTACCACCAAGACCGAACATTGTGGCCTATCATAGGATGGGATTGATTAAGTAGACGCCCAGCAAAGGGGAAAGACAATCCAATCACCTGGTGGGAGTCAGTTGTTGGCATTGTCGTATGTAGTGTGGATGAGAGAGAGTGGAGAGAGAGAGAAGGCACACTTTTATACGACTGGAGAGGATTTTCGGGTTTCCAATTATTTTGCGGCGCCCGCACATGTTCTCAGTCGCAATCAGCACCTGAGGCTTGATTACGAGAAAATATCAAGCATCGATCATTGAAGGACCTCATGCGCCATCATGTGTGGTAGTAGCTGCTGACTGCCTCGTCAAATTTGTTCTTGCAATGATCAAGTATTTTGCTACGTCGGGATGTACACAATTGTAATCAGCACCTGATCACGAGGGATCATCGATCGTCATCAAAGGACGTCGGTCTGGACCTTTTCAAGTCATATTTGGCCTATATGTATTTCATTAGCTTCGTGTCCTCGCTCGCACGGACATTGAACAGATCATATAACCGAGTCAGCTGCTCTCCAAAAGCGGAAAGGTGACACTGATTTTTATTTATTGCGCTATGTGCCTTGGCGAAGCGAAAACAGCCAAGTGTGAATGTGGATGTATGGTGAATATTGAGACGACAGTTATGACGGACGGTAGAATCGGGCGACGGAGGTATACCACGATTTGAATCTCGCGGTTGATGCTCTGCTGTGAAAAACGGTCAGAACAAAGGATTTTAATGCGAGACATCTGGGTCAAAAAACCGGAAAGATAGTCTAGAAGTGGGGTATCTGATTTCTCGACGGCAGAAAGGTTGTAATTGAGCAGATCTTCAAATCAGCAAAACGTCCTTCTTCGGTAACAGCCACTTCCCACGCTCTGGCTTTGGGCTCGGCCACACTCTCTCCCTCTCAGGTGTCCAAGCATCCCTCATGCTTAGTTCCCTTAGCGACCGCTAAGATGCTTGGCCATCTATCAAGCCACGACGTAGCGGTTCCTCAATATATACATTAGTTATGTGAATCGTCACCTCTTCGGACCATCTGTACAGCGGTTTTGATTTTCACATACACTTGTAAGTTATAGTTTCGAACGTAGTTCTTTCACATTATTCGGTTCGACACACTCCCTGGACAGGAGACATTACCGAAACACACAATACGTCATAACCCAACAAAAACCAGACGTGGAGGACTGTTTGGGATCATGCGACGGAAAAGGGGTACAATGTATCCCTTCCTCACGATCCCGGACGGTTTTGCATGCGGGATGCTCGCCGACATGATTCGTAAAGAAAATGTACGTGGATCTATCATATATCACACCTCACAAACAAACTCTGATGTCCTTCTCAGCACCACCTCAACGTTTTGTTGTTCGGAGAATGGTGCACGAGACCTATCCTCGTCCCTGTTCCGAAACAAGCTAACAACGTCGACGACATTTGGGATTACACAGTTTGGTTAAACCCGAGGGATCACAACCGAATACGAGAAACAAGATTCGAATGGAAAAGCGAAACCTACGGGAAAATGCAGTGCATTATCTTTCACCTAGACCAACCACTGTGGGAAGTAAATAGTTTGAAATTCAACCTCCAGGGCATTGATCACTTTAAATTCAATGCCCAAGAGTGTTAATCCCATGATTGTGATTTTCAACCCCCAACTCCTGGGCATTGAAAATGAATACCTTAATTTTGGAAGTTGAATTTCATCCTCCTAGTTCTGAAAATCAGTGCCTTTGGTAGACAT
This sequence comes from Amanita pallidorosea, assembly GCA_023014475.1. Classification (NCBI taxonomy): domain Eukaryota; kingdom Fungi; phylum Basidiomycota; class Agaricomycetes; order Agaricales; family Amanitaceae; genus Amanita; species Amanita pallidorosea. Next base: position 87,939 of record JAEBUS010000038.1, read on the forward strand.
GAAAAACAACCCCTTTGGAATTTTAAGTTTTAGTGGCATGTGCATGAAAATTCTTCAAAGTTCACTTGACCTCCCCTCATGCATAGGGCTTAGTTCACGTGTCACGTGTCATGTTCACCCGTCTGGCCCTCTCTCCATCTGCCCGTCCACCCGTCTGCTCGCCTGTCTGCATCCACCGCTGCTCGCCCATCTGCATCCACCCATCCGCTGCTCACCTGTCTGCCTGCTCACCCATCTCCGTCCACCCGTCTGCTCACCCATCTATATCCACCCATCCGCTGCTTGCCCGTCTGCGTCTCACCCGTCTGCATTTGCCCATCTGCTGCTTGCCCATTTGCGTCCACCCGTCCGCTGGTCTGCGTCCGTCTGTGTCTGCCCGTCCGCTGCTCGGCCGTCTGCATCTGCCTGTCTGCTCACCCATCTCTGTCTGCTGGTCTGCTGCTCACCCGTCTGCTCCCTTCTCGTCGCACTCGTTTCCCTTTTTGCCGTGCTTGTCTCCCTGCGCCCCTACGCATCCGCCAGTCTGCTCCCTTTTTGCCGTGCTCGTCTTCCTGCACCCCTACGCGTCCGCTAGTCTGCTCCCTTTTCATCTCCCTGCGCCCCTACACGTCAGCCCGTCTGCTCCCTTCTCGTCACAGTCATTCCCTCCTTGCCATATCAGTCTCCCTGCGCCCCTACGCGTCCGCTCGTCTGCTCCCTTCTCATCACGGTCATTCCCTCCTTGCTGTATCAGTCTCCCTGTGCCCCTACGTGTCTGCCTGTCTGTTCCCTGCTTGTCTAATCCCTTTTGCTGTACTCTATGTGCTCGCTCCCAGCAGTCTCCCTCCACCCATCTCCCTCCTGTGTGTCCTACATGTCTCCCTCAGGCAAACTTGTATTTTTTTTTTTTTTTTTTTTTTTTTTTTTTTGTTTTTGTTTTTTGTTTTTACGAACTAAATGCCTTTTTTGGTGTAGGTAAAACTACTGAAAATTATCTAGCACATGTATAAGATGAGAAAGTAATTAACTCATAGTGTACCATTTGTTATTTCAATTATAAATAATAATAATAATTGTGTTTGTGACAATTGGAATGTGGAATTTCAACTCCCAAGAGTATATGTCCACCTGACCTGAAACTCACACCATTGGATGTTTCATTTCACACCCCATGGTGTCAGAAATTCATGTGAAAATGAGACATTCAACTTCCATGTTTCAAGCTCCAGGGAGTTGAATTGCAACTGCTCGGAAATTGAATTTCACCTCCTCAGTACTTGGTTTGCATGATCTGAAGAAGGTGCTAATAAAGCACTGACTACATTGAAAAGGAAACTTTCTCCACCTTTTTTTCACCTCTTCAAGGACTTTTTTTTCACATGCTTTAATTCCCACAGTGAACGCACCACATCGCAACCACATGTTGAGCACCCAAACAAAACATTGGTATGGAAATGTATTACTGTCATGCAAAAATAAGGAATGGCCGAAAGATCTGGTGATTGAAAAAGAGAAAATCATGGAGATCCTCACAGAAACATAATAAGAAAGCATACATCATGTAGAAAAAAGTCAAATGTAGCGGGTCTGCGGCACTTGTGCCGCGCTCTGTACTTATAGTGTCATAGTGTCGAAACTACGGTGTGACATATAACAATTAGTCACATGTGACACCTTCATTTTTCTTCCCCAGTCACCGCAACTGTGCACAACATTCAAGCTCACGCATTTGTATGTTACATCAATGGCCACCATTTTTGGTGTCGTGATGTTGCAAGTCCACCCTGATGGGCTTGCTTTAACTGCAAGTGCTGCATTTTCACATGTGGCGTGTTTATTTTTCTTCCCCAGTTACCACAACATTCAAGCTCGTGCATTTGCATGTTACATCGACGGCCACCATCTTCGGTGCCACAATGCTGCAAGTCCACTCTGATGGGCTTGCTTTACTGCAAGTGCTGCCTTTTCACGTGTGATGTGTTTCATTTTCTTCCCCAGTCACACATGAAATTACAATTGTGACTAATGGTTGCCATAGCTGACTTTTATTTTTGCATTAAATTGGGGGTGGGCAATCTCACATAAGCGTGACACGCGTGTGACTCAGCTGTGACTCACCAAAGCATTGACCCACCCACTTTCCCCTCTATCACCATGCTCAAACAGCTTGTAGTAGAGTAAAAATAAGATGCTTTGAACTTAGTCTACAACAATGTATCAGCTATAATAGATATGGTATGGTAGAAGTATGCCAGCAGGCAGTTGCATGCCAAATGTCACTCTGTCACAGGGGCTAAACTTGTGAGCAGAACTCCTCATTCAAAACACATTGGATCAGTTAGGTGTAAGGGGAAAAGTTGCTTCTATACCCTTACACCAAACTGATCAGATGTGTTTTGAATGAGGAGTTCTACTTGCGAGTTTTGCCCCTGTGACAGTACCATCACTTACTGTCACATGTAACAGATATGGCTTTCCACGAGGTTTCTGCATGCCAAACCATCTTTCCTTCCACCACCATCATCCCCAGTGTATATCTTACCTTGTAAGTGTACTTACTGCATTATACTATAGTAAACTAATGATGCATAGCTGTTAGAATGCCTCCATCTAAAGCAGCAAAGGGGAAAAAGCAGCAAAATGTAGCAAAGGCCAGGCTAGCAGCTAGTTCTGATTACAGCCATGATAAACCAGAGGCCATTCTGAAGGAGATGGAGACAAATTATCATGTGGCTTTGGACACAATACAATGCCTGGAGGGCAAGCTAGCTGATGAGGAGAGTAAATCAGCTGCTCTTGAAGCTGCTATGGAGATTGAGCAAAAAAAAGTTTTTGAACTTGAAGTAGACTTGGAGAAAAAGGAAAAAGGAAACCAGGAGCTCTCCAAGAAGTTTTATATAGCTGAAAACAAGGGCAATTCAGATACTCTTGAAACTGCTCTCCAGATAGAGCAGAACAAAGTGCTAGAGATGAAAGAGCAGTTGGAAAAAAATGATGTCAGATACCAAGAGCTGAACAAGAAGCTTAGGGTTGAGAGAAGAGCTAGACAGCGCAGTGACAAGAAAAAGATATTATTAAAAGAACAAACTGATGTCCTGAAGTCAGCTGTCTGGGAGAGTTCCAAGAGCCAAAAGGATACACTAAAAAGTGCAAACAAAGCCATTGATTCACTTATGCATGTAGAAAGGGAGAATGCTACTTTAAGAAGTGATCTTTCCTTGTGTTTGGAAAGTTCCATGAAAAAGATAAAGTCATGTTTTCAGAAGCTTGATACAACAAGGAAAGAGTTGAAAAAATGTAAGAAGCAGATATACAGGTTGAAAGGACAATGTAAAAAAGCTGCTGCACAGAAGCAGCTTGCAATGACTAAGGCTAGAGAACAAGCATTAAGAGAGAGGGCCAGCCCCAACCTTATGCACAAAGGAGTCTATACAGAGGATACAAAGGAACCTTATTCATCTACTTGTGAAAGCTGGATGTTCAAAGGATTATATTGGCCAAGTGATTTCTGCTGTTCTCAAATCTGCAGGCATGACAACAACTGGATCTGTTAGCAGGAGGACAGTTTCTCGTGTAATTGTGGAGGGATGGATTCCCACACAGATCCAGCTAGGATATGAGATGATAGAGACTGGGAGTTAGTTTATTCAATTGATCAATGGCATTTCACTTACAATTCTGGAATTGTAGCTATGACCTTCAGTGCTGATGGAACCAGTCATCACAATATCAACTACAACTCCAGGCATGGGAACTGGAAGGCTGAAGATTATGATTCTGCTGATGGGACTGAGAAACAAGCTACTTGCTTTCTTGGAATCATGCCTTCACTTGATGGCACAAGTGAGCAGTCATTGAAGGACTGGGATACAACTCTGCAGACAATTACAGACATATTTAATAGATCCCCAATGGGAAAACGCTATGGGGATTTTCTTTGCACAGTGGACTTATTTGCCAAGCTGGCAGGGATGCTTACAGATCACTGTGCAAAAGAGAAAAAGGATGTTGCTGAACTAGAAAAAAGGAAGATAGAGGCAATGTACCAGAAACTTGGAGAAGATAAACTGGTTGAGAGGACAAATGCAGATTTGTTGCCAAAATTCTTGGATGCATATAAACAGATGGTTCAGGACCAGGGTGGTCAAAGCAAATGGAAAACTCTCTCTGAAAATGAACAAAAAGAGAGAGTAGCCAGGATGACTGAAAAAGCAGTGGTTGAGCTGGGAAAAGAAGCATATGAAACACTTTCAGATCCTGAAAAGAAGACTCTGAAGCTTTTTATTTGGGCTGGTTGTAGGTGTCACAAGGATCTTAACACAGTCAAAGCAGGCTATGCTGAGATGATGCTGTGGTGGGAAGAGAATGGTGTTACACCACCAATATTACTTGCAAATAGGGATAATGCTGCTGTGCTTAAGGAGATCTCTGACCAAGATGCTATGACTCCAGCACAGGAGCGTGCATTTTACATGACAGCCAAGGGTGGCATGGAGGCTGCACAAATAGCTGGGGCAGTGTTAAATCATAAAGATGATAAAAAAGGTCACCATAATCAGTTCCACTTTTGGTGGGAAAGGAAGACTAATGCTGAATTTACTTTCCCTGATACCTCTAACACTCATTTCCAATCACATTGTGAGGCTGCAGGAGTCTTGCTTTTGCATAAAGATTTAATTTTAGAATATTTGGATTTTGCTTGCAATAGGAAGCAGACAACACAATTCAGTCACATGGAAAAGAATTTATGTGAAGCTTTAAAATGCCCAGCAACCTTGACAGAACTTGCAGTGCTAGCCTTATATGCCCAATCTGTTAGTCATCCTTATATGTGTGTAATCCGTGGAGGGCACAACAATATGCTGGAGATGGGCCCCTTCCACCATCAGGTATATGGTGTTAGGACAAGCCCACACAACCACAAGCCTCTTGTGAGACAATGAGAGAGAAGAGAGTGTATTAGACACAGTAGAACAGAATCCTGGTGTGGAGGAAACTATCTAGAGTCTTAGAGACTCCTACCTACAATGCACCACCTTATATACCTCAGCCATGGTCTGTGTGCAGCAGCCTCATGCCCCTAGGGCTATACGCACACAGCAAAAAAACCATGGTGACTATCTATGCCCTTCCCACCATGCCCAAATCCCCATACGATCCTATTGTCCTGTTATCGGCACAGCCCCTGGCTGACCTAACCGCTGACCTAATTGTTGAGCGCCTTGACATAGGGATTGGCGCCTACAAGTCCTGTATACCTATGTGTCCATAGGGCCCCAGAGAAAATAGATAAAAATATAGAATAACTGCCAGAAAATTGTAAGAGTCGTAACATGACCCCCCCCTTAAGACTTCACGGGAAGTCAGTGTTGTGATATCACCTTAGGAATTCTTGTAATATCCCTTGAGAAGGCCTGGTCCTTGTCCAGTTCATCATATATTAATTTGCGGTCACCTTTCCACCACTGCCAGTTCTGTTTTAGTTTTTTGAGGTAATTGTGCTCGAATCTGCCATCTTCCCATCCAAAAAACCATTTGGGTATGTGCACCTGCATGTGTTTCTGCCACCTTTGGTAGTCCATGTTGCGTACATTAACAATCCGACATGGAGCGCTAGGATTTGCCTTGTGAAACTTCTGAACCTCTTTCTTAGCGTTGTCAAGGTTTTCAGCTGGTTCCCAAGTGGATTCCTCTACTGGATAGTTTTTCCACTTGACAAGGTATTCCAAGCACCCACCACCATGTCCACTGACTCGGCTGACCATGACTTCTTCAACCTCATACTCGTCATCCTGAGATTCTTCCACCATTTGTAACTCCTTGCGTTGAGCTACTTTGTCTTTCTGAGTGGGGAAAACAGGTTCTTTGTACGGTTTGAGGTGAATTTTGTTGAGCACGTTATAGACTTTCCATGATGCAGGGATTTTTAATTGATACGCTGAGGCGCCAACTTTTTTCACAACTTCCAACAGCCCGACAAACTTGCCATCAAGTTTCTTTGTAGCACGGATTGTAGGGAGATTTTCTGTGCTAAGGTAAACCTTGTTGTAAGGACTTACATAAACGCATGGATCTGACGCTAAAGCCTCTGCGCCAAAACAATGCAATGTTCAGTACAACTGAACATCTGGATCCACATATATATAGAGATGTACGCCCAACCCCAGAGTGCGCGCACCTCAACCGCCAGGAGTGCTGCTTACGCGCGCTCAACCGGGGAGTGGTCGCGCCAACTCCTGGTGATCGTAACATAACCCCTTCCTCAAGGGGCAACGTCCTGGCACCCCTAGCCGGTCTGCCAATTGCTATACATACTTGGTCGCAAGGGTTACCATTTCTGGCTTAACCTTGATGGCTATGGGATCTGGAGGAACTCGTGTGTCCAGACTAACGGCATTGACCGCCCGACCGCAGCTGACCCAAACTGGTTCATTCATGATCTCCGACGTCATGGTCGTACAAGGCTCACTTCCACATGTGACCTCTCACATGACTCTAATCAAATGGCACACTCGAGATTTGAACCCTCACCACTGGGTACTGAACATTATGTAAGGACTTACATAAATGCATGGATCTGACGCTAAAGCCTCTGCGCCAAAACGACGCAATGTTCAGTACGACTGAACATCTGGATCCACATATATATAGAGATGTACGCCCAACCCCAGAGTGCGCGCGCCTCAACTGCCGGGAGCGCTGCTTACGCGTGCTCAACTGGGGAGTGGTCGCGCCGACTCCTGGTGATCGTAACACTTGTCCCCCAGTTTATATTCCCGTGCTGGCACCTTGTTTTCATCATACCACCTTTTCATAACTTCAGTGGTTTTATTTAGCACCTCCATTGCCTTGGCATGTACATCCTCAACTTGCTTGGCTAAGTCCTCGACTGCAACTACTGTGGGTGTATGCAATGGATTTAAGCCCTTGTTGGCATCTGTTGTTCATGAAAAATGGCAAATATCCTGTTGACGTGTGTACCTGATCATTGTGGCAAAACTGCGCCACTGCCAGCCAGTCACTCCAGTCATCTTGACGGTGGTTTACAAACATGGTCAGGAACTCTTTGACTTCCTGATTGACTCTTTCCATTTGTCCATCTGTCTGTGGGTGATATGCAGTAGAACAGTTTGCCTTGATGCCCAGCATTCCATATAAATCATCCATGAACTTGGAAACAAACTGAGGTCCTCGGTTGCTGATGACCTTTCTAGGAATTCCATGCTCTCAAAATACATTGTCTCGGAATAAGACTGCTACTCCTTGTGATGTGATATTGGATGTTGTAGGTAGGAAATACACCTTCTTGGTGAATCAGTCCACTACCACCATGACCATATCATTGCCTTTTGATTCCGGTAAAGGTCCGATTAAGTCAACAGATACAATTTCCCATGGCTCTGATGGTATTTCATTAGGATGTAGCAGAGCCGCCCTAGCCTGTCGGGAGCTCTTTACGGTGCCCCACATAGTCCCACTGGACTCCCGGCTCAGTCCCAGGAATTCCCGGGACTGGCTGGTGGCTGGCAAAACCCATTTTGCTGCCAAAAAAACCCGGGACTCGACCAGGACCCTACAGGGAGTCCTGGCCATGCCCCGGGCATTCCCGGGATTCCTGGGAGCCCAAGGTCCCGGGAGTCCTGGGGAGTCCCGTCGCTGAACGAGCCCAGCTATATATGCTGGGCTATTCAGTCACGTGAACGGTCAAACGCGCGCACGACGCGCCGTTGATTCAATGTGACGTGTCACACGTGATCTGTCACCTGCCCAACACACCGCTGACGCCCGTCGTCTCCACCATCTACCAACGCACCTACCACCACTCCCCGACAACCACGCCCATGATGAACCCCCTCCACTCACCACCCAGTCCCTACCACGCCCACCTCTCCCGTTCGCCCTCTCACTCTCTTGCCCGTTCGCCTTGCCCTCTCACCTCTCGCTCTCTCCCCCTCTCCCCCTCTTGCCCATTTGCCCACTCCCCCTCTCGCTCGTTCGCCTTGCCCTCTCGCCCTCGCCCGTTCGCCTCTCGTCGCCCTCTCCCCCTCTCGCTCATTCGCCTTCCTCTCGCCTCTCGCCTTCGCCCTCTCCCCCTCTCGCCTCTCGCCCGTTCGCCCTTTCGCCCTGCCGTTCGCCCTTCGCCCGTTCGCCCTCTCGTTGCCCTCTCACGTTTGCCCTCTCCCCTCTCGCTCATTCGCCTTGCCCTCTCGCCTCTCACCCGTTTGCCTGTTTGCCTTTGCCCGTTTGCCCTTTGCCGTTTGCCCTCTCCCCTCTCCCCCTCTGCCATTTGCCCTCTCCCCCTCTTGCCCTCTTGCCCTCTGCCTCTTTGCCCTCTTGCCTTGCCCTCTCACCTTGCCCTCTCGCCGTTCGCCCTCTCCCCCCTCGCTCGTTTGCCCTCTCGCCTTGCCCTCTCGCCTTGCCCTCTCGCCTCTCGCCCATTCCCCTTCACCCGTCCCCCTCTCACCTGTCGCCCCTCGCCCTCTCGCCCATTGCCCTCTCGCCTGTCGCCCTCTCTCGCTATCGCCTGTTGCCCTCTCCCTCACCTCTCGCCCGTTTACTGCCCTCTTGCCTCTCACCCTCTTGCCTCTCACCCTCTCACTCTGATGCCTCTCACCCTCACCCTCTTGCCCTGTTGCCTGTTGCCCTGTTGCCTGTTCCTCACCCTGTTGCCCTCACCCTGTTGCCCTGTTGCCCTCTCACCCTCTCATCTCTTGCCCTTGTTTCTGCTACCCTACCTCATTGTCCCACAGTGAATAAATGTATCAATAACTGTATAAATACAACTGATTGTACATTATTTAAATAAAATAAAAATAAAATAAAAATCCACTTTACTACCTTGGCTGAGACTGACTGAAACTAATCACCTGATCAATTAGTCAGCAATGATATTACCTGGCCACTCACAACACACCACACACCTCACCACCATCATGCACTTTTCCACTACCAACCTTGCCCCAGGACACCCAATGCCCATCCTACCACCTGCCACATTGCCTATGCTGTCCACTCACCACACCATCACTGCCATTAGACCACCGTGGCTCAGTCATGGTGGTATATTCAGGTTGATATATTTACACTGTCACTTAGTTAACAAAATAGAACACCCCTTTTATTTTTTCTGTGTTGGAAATTGGATGTCAATTGATGAATGAGACAGGAACCCAGAACTCAAACCATGATGATCACCAGATGCTAGTATGGCAGTTGTGAAGACCTTTCATTTTCCTGTGTTGGAAGTTGCATGTCTGTTAATGAAAATGGGTGAGAAGTGGTTTGGTGTAGGAAGTTAATTTGACTGTGGGAAAATTGAGTCTAGTGTGGGAATTCATACTTGAAGTTGGCCTGTGGGGGTTAAATTGGCCATGGGAAAGTTTAGTATAGTGTGGGCACTCATACAGAAAGTGGTCATTCTGTGGGAAATGAAGAAGAGTGAGAACATGCACAGGAAGCTATTCTGAACATGTGTTGAAACCATATGTGGTCCTTGTGGAGTTGTCATTGCATGGAACAAGTTTCCAAAATCTGAGTCCCCCAAAAATATTATGAAATTCTTGGAAAGTGTTTATCCCACATTAGAGTCCAGGCCTGACTATGTTTGCATTGACAAGGCATGCATGGTGCTACATAGTTGCCTAATAAATGGGAGATGGGAGGAATGGAAGGCAACAACAAGGTTTATAGTGGACTCATACCACTATATTAATCACCATGTTGATGATGAATTATGCCAAACTTTGTGCAATCCTGCTGCTTCAAATGGATCTGCACCTAATCTGGTCATTGCAGACAAGGATAGTTGTACTATAAACATGCATTCAATACACAAGCTTGTGAGCAACTTAATGCATGGTTGGGTGGCTTTGAACAAATACTGAGAAGGATGACTGCTGGGAACTTTGACTGGTTCCTGCATTTCATGATCTTTTACCATGCAAAATATGTACTCCAGAGACAGCTATCAAATACAAAAAAGGAACAAGATGATGAGAGGGAAGATCAGGAAACAGAAAATGAAGAAAATGATGAAGCAGATATATAGCTTACATTACTGTTATTTGAATAGTGTAGTAAATCTATACTGATGTGTAGGCTAGTTGATTGTTATTTGAATTAGTTGACTGTCAGATGGGCATAAGTAAATTGCCTGATAAATGGGGACCCAGAACTCAAACCATGATCATCAGGTGGCTGGTATGGCAATTGTGAAAACCTTTATTTTTTTCTGTGTTGGAAATTGGATGTCAACTGTCAAATGGGCATAAGTAACAATTGACAAATGAGATGGGAACCCAGAACCCAAACCATGATTACCAGATGGCTGGTATGGCAATTGTGAAAACCTTTATTTTTAGTGTTGGAAATTCAAATGGACATAAGTAACAATTGATGAATGAGACAGGAACCCAGAACTCAAATCATGATCACCAGATGGCTGGTATGGCAATTGTGAGGACCTTTCATTTTTCCTGTGTTGGAAGTTGCATGTCTGTTATTGAAAATGGGGTGAGAAGTAGGTTTGGTGTAGGAAGTTAATTTGACCATGGGAAAATTGAGTCCAGTGTGGGAATTCATACAAAAAGCTGGTTTGTGGGGTTAAATTGGCCGTGGGAAAGTTTAGTATAGTGTGGGAACTCATAAAGAAAGTGGTCATTCTGTGGGAAATGAAGGAAGAGTGAGAATATGCACAGGAAGCTATTCTGACTGTGGGAAAATGTAGGAGTGGTTAGTTGACTACTATTTGTCTGATGGGACAGTGTAATGTGCTTATATATTGTGTATTTATTGTTATTTGTATGGTAGTATAGTGTAAAGTACTGATATACAGGTTAGTTGACCAGGACTAGGCCAGGACAATGGCAATATTTGCTGTTATTTGCATGGTGGGCAGTGTAATATGGCTGTTTACTGTTATTTGTATGGTAGGGATGTAAATTATTGAATATCTTCCCTGGTTGACATGACCAGGACTGCACCAGGACTGAGCCAGGAGTCCTGGTAGTGTCCCATTCAAAATGCAGGACTGAGCCAGGAGTCCTGGTAAAGTCCTGGTAAGTCCCGGGAAGTCCCGGGAGTCCCACGGGACTATGTGGGGCAGTGTAAAGTACTGCCTGTCGGTCCGGTTTAGCATGTTGGCATGTTTCACATCCAGGGATGTATTTTTTGATGTCCTTGTGCATATTTGGCCACCAATAGTCCCGGGTTATTAGTTCTAGTGTTTTGACAACTCCTGAATGTCCCCATGAGTGAATTAATCCAATTAATTCCCCTCTAAGTCAATTGTTGGCAGGTATATAGATTCGTCCCTTCCATTGTACCATTCCTTTGTTAATGGTGTAATCCAGATCTCCCTTTTCTAATCCTTCTTGCACTTGTGACTCCCATTGTCATTTTGGAATTTTCACCACATCCCTTAGCAGTTCATCAACAGCCCGGTCATCGTCTAGGAGTTGTACAAACAGGTGTTCTTTCAGGAGAATGATGCCTTCATTGTCATTTTACCCCCATTCATGCCCGGCTCCTTGGGACAGTAAATCAGCCTTAGAATTGGATTTGTCTGATCAATGCTTTATGACAAAGTTGTACTCCTGCAAATCCTTAACCCATCAAGCTTGTCTTCAGTTTAGATTTTGGGCTTTCCGAAAGTACATGAGATTTTGGTGATCCGTTAAAACTTCCACAACTTCTTTTGCACCCTTGAGGTAATGGGACCATTCATATAATGCATGCATTACAGCTAGCATTTCTTTGTCATAGATCTCGTAATTTCATTCTGCATCATTGAGTGCTTTCAAAATGAACGCCACCAGTCTCCATTGTTGATCCTTGCCTTGCTGGGATAAAGTTCCGCCAGTTGCAGAGTCCAGAGCATCTACTTCAGCACAAAATTGTCCCATGTTGTCAGGAATTTTAAGGACAACCTCCCTTGCCACAAGGTCTTTCAGTCCCTGAAAGGCTGCCATATGAAGTTCTGTCCAAAACCAGTCCGCCTTGCCAGTCAATTTAGTCAAGGGCTTGGCTGTCTGTGCAAAGCCTTGCACAAAATGCCAATAAAAGTTGATGAGGCCCAAAAACTGTTGAAGTTCCTTTTTGCAGGTTGGTTCCGGCCAGGAGGCGATAGCCTCCACTTTTCCTTTTTCCATTTGGATTGAAATCATGGCTAATAACAAGGCCCAAGAAATCGATTTGTGACTGATCAAACCAACACTTTTCTGGTTTAAGGGACAACTTGTGTTCACCAAGCTTGGCCAAAATATGGGTGTTCACCAAGCTTGGCCAAAATATGGTTGACATGATCTGTGTGCTCCTTTTGGGATTTTGAGAAAACCAGGATATTGTCCATGTAAATGACAACCCATCCTTCTGCAATTTCCTGCCTGAATATGTTGTTCATCATCATCTGAAATGTTGCCGGCAAATTGGTTAATCCAAAGAACATGACTAATGGTTTGAATAGCCCTCGATTTGTCTGGAAAGCCACTTTCCACTCATCACCTTCCTTAATACGGACATTGTTATACCCCCAATGGATATCCATTTTGGACTTTGCTTGAGACAATTTGTCGACTAATTTGCCAATGAGTGGCAATGGGTACTGGTTCTTAATTGTCATCTTGTTCAATCTTTGGTAGTCCTGAACTGGTCGCAATTTTCCATCTTTCTCCTTGACAAAAAAGAACAGGGATGCCATAGGGGACTTGCTCAGTTGAATGCGACCCGATTCTAAATTTTCCTTCAGGAATTCATCCAATTGGGTCTGTTCGTCCTGGCTGAGTCAATTCATCGAAAGTTTCTTTTTCAAAAACCTTTTGATGTCCGAGGTAATGTTCTGGGATTACTTCTTCCAATGAACATTTTTTTGCTGCGTCCGCTTCCTTTGCTGCAATATCTGTTGCTACAGACCATAGTCTGAATTTGGGTTCCCCTATATGCACTGCCAATAGCTTTTTGCCTTCTTCCAAAGGTTCCATAGGTTCTACTTCATCTTCTGGGTTATTTACGTGGGAATGGTCCCAACATGTTCCTGGACACCTAGTAAATCTTACTTCTTGCTTCTTCCAGTCCATCACAGGGTTGTGATGCTGTAACCAGTCATGTCCCAAGAAGATATCGGTTTTTCCTAGTCCCACCACCCCACATTCGATGATTTCTTTGTGGCTTCCTATTTGCAACTTGAACTGAACCATGTATTCTAGACTTCCTAAGGCGTTTCGGGTTCCGTCGGCATTATATACCGGCATTGGTCGAAGGAGTTTCCGTTTATTGAGTTTATGTCTTTCAACAAACTCCATGCTGACGCAAGATCCTGTACACCCTGAATCCACTAACGCAACAACATTGATTTGCGTTCCAGTGTCCATCATCATGATGATCCCTTTCAAGTTCATCTCCTGTCATCCTGTGGCTTTGAAAACACTCTGTCTTAGTCGTGTTAGGTTCCACAACACCTCTGTTTCTGATTGTCAATTCAGCTCATCAACCAAACTTTCAGTTGCCTTGTGGAGTCATTTATTATGAACCCATTCTTTCAAACACTGCACCACAGTGTCCTTATCCTGTTGCCAAATTCTCCTGAGTACCCAAGCAGGAGACCAAGTTTTTATCTGGGGTTTTGCACTCACACTTAAGTTTCAAATTCGATGGACATGTGAAGAACATTTGTATAACAGGTCTGGTATACTAATACATGAGTCCTTGTCTGAAATTGAAACTCTATCAGCCAGCAGTGTGGAGCGCTTGCCTACTGGCTGTCGCCAAAACCCTTCTCTTTCCTGTATTCCTTCCATTGTTCCTCAATGAGCTCTTCTGTTACAGTTCTCTTTTTGTTTTGTCTCCGTGTCTCAGTAGACCATTTCATACTCATCATTACTGCACATTTGTACAGCTTTGGACACTATCTCCTTTTGTAGTTACTTTCATATTTCCTTTCTAAGGTAGCTACAGCCTTGTTCCTTTTATGGTTTCCTTTGTTCTCTAAACGTATATAAGACCCATGTATCATAGAGTAACCTCAGTTCCAACTTAGACGAGTTTTGCTCTCAACATTGCTCAATCTCGATGCTCCTCTTCTTAATTGTTTTCAAGACCTTTGTCATTGTTTGACTCAGCGTCTAAACTCTTGTCCAGTGACTGGGAGCGGACCAAGACTCTGCTTGTTGCTGTTGACTTAGAACGAACCATGATGAGGGCATTGTCTGTAACACAAGTTGGAACTCAGGAAAAGCTCAGTGCTTCGTCACTAGCTAGACATCATTGAGACCCAAACCTCTCAGATCAGACCGCCAAATGACTCTGTTTGTTACAGGCAGAAATACTACCTTGGATGGAGGGAAATCTACCCTTCTACAACAAACAAAGGGTGGTATTACATTTTGACCATTAAGAAAAAGAACCAGTGAGTCCCAGAAAGTCTTTTCGAAGGAGAATACAGAGAAGGAGACCCTGACAAAGGACTACCAGCAGAGACTTGGATTACTTGGCATAACAAAGAAAACGATTCAGATAGATGATTATTCTTCCCACCAAACAAAGAACCAGAGCTCACTTGGTGGCACAAATTTCGAGATACTGAGGATCTAACCAATGGAGTCTTCTCCGCACTCAAGGAATCTACTCTTGCCAAGTGGAACAAATACAAGGAACAACAGCAGATCAAACTGGATCTAGATTTTGACAATGAACCAAAACAAGGAGAAAGCTCAAAACAAGCAACAGAACTGAAACAGGAACCTGAAACTGAAACAAAGAAAAACATGGCAGATGAAAAAGAAACATCTCTGAAAGGAATAAAGGGAATCTCCATCAAGGAATTCAAAGGACAACGGTCCAAAGCGAAACATTTCATCTATGCATTCAATGACACCTTCAATCTAGATGAGGAACAATTTACCACTGCCAAGAAGAAAAACAAATATGTCTTCCACACTTAGGAGAGGAATTAGACAATTGGAAATTCAATATCCAAGAAGAGTTGGACAAAGCAATAGCAAACAAAGGAAAGAAAAAGGAAGAAGGAACAACGCTCTCTTGGGATAGCTACAACGGCTTCAAAAAGCGATTTTTAGCCGATTGGGGTGAGTCAGACACCGCAGCTAGGACCCTGAATGATCTAGATAAAGTCAAAGTGGGTGGAGATATTGATATCCCCACTTACATTCAGAAATTCCGATCACTCATTCAGTCCACTGGAATCACAGGGTTCATGGCGCAGCAAATCTATTTCTGCAAGGGACTCCCAGCATCAGTTGCAGCAAAAATCATTGAAAACCCCGCAGTCATTAACATGGAAACAGCCTATGATGCTGTGGAGCGATTACACAATGCTTGGGAAACCCTGAAACTGATGAACCAGTCCTCTGGGTCAGGAAACACGGAGAGACATTTCAAACTTAACCAAAACTTGAGGAACTTGGCATCAGGACCAAAAGGAATTAATGCTGTAACCACTGGATGCCTTTCAGATGCCCAAAAGGAGGAATATTGGAAAACTGGCAAGTGTTTCCGATGTGGAACTCAGGGACACATATCCAGGGATTGCCTGAACAAAGGGAATGCCCAAACGACACCCAACAAGCCATCCCCTCCTCAGAATCGCACCATTAGAACCATAGAGGAAATGACCTCTGAGGAATCAACTGCCCAACATATTAGGGCACTATTGAAAGCACTCCCAAATGAGGAGCGCAAGAATACCCTCCAGGAACTTGAAACAGAGGGTTTTTAAGAAGGAGACGCCAGAAAGCGGTTGATGCCTCCCATAAAATTGAACAGTTAGCACTCAATTCTGTAATCGTACAATCCAATAATGACAAACAGATTTCTATCACTGTGCAAACAACGAATAAACCCGCTGAAATATCTGCCCTCATTGATTGTGGAGCAGAAGGAAACTTCATTGATGAATGTATATCAAAAGATTGGCCAAAAGAAGAATCAAAACAACTGATTAAAGTCAAAAATGCTGACAGAACTATTAACCAAAAGTGCATGATCATGCATCAAACTCATCTTACCTATTCTATCAGTGGAAAACTGCATGATAATTGGTTATGGATCACAAACTTAGGAGATCAAGAAATCATCTTCGGAATACCATGGCTGGAAAAGCATAACCCAACTATTGATTGGCAAAAGAAAACCCTCCAAATGGACGACAATTTAGAGGATGACAAACCTATTTGGCACATGACGCTAGACACTCAACAATGGGGAGAAGATGAATACTGGATAAGAGTAAAAACATCTGTGTCACAGGCATTTGAACACCAAGCAAAATGTGACAAAACACCAACTGTCTTACCACCCGAATACATTCTCTGGCAATCTACCTTTGAGAAAAAAGCATCGGAGTGTTTCCCATCATCACGTCCATGGGACCATGTGATTGAACTCAAAACTGGATTTACACTGAAAGTTAGCAAAATCTATCCACTATCACTAAAAGAACAGTCAATGCTTGATGAATGGATTGGAGAACAATTAGACAAGGGATATATTCGACCATCCAAATTGCCACAAGCATCACCATTCTTCTTTGTTTCAAAGAAAGAAAGCGGCATTCTTAGACCCTGCCAGGACTATCATTACCTTAACAAATGGACAATCAAAAATGCCTATCCGTTATCCCTAGTTTCAGATCTAATGACAAAATTGGAAGGCGCAAATTATTTCACTAAACTTGATTTGCACTGGGGATATAACAACGTTCGAATTAAAGAAGGTGATGAATGGAAAGCTGCCTTCATTATGAATTGTGGTTTATATGAACCAACAGTAATGTTCTTTGGCCTTTGCAATTCGCCCTCAACACTCCAGACCATGATGAACGAATACTTCCAGGATATGATTAACGAAGGATGGCTCATTATCTATATGGACAATATTCTGATTTGTGGGAAAACGAAAGAAGAAATACAGAAACAAGCCGAATGAGTCTTGAAGTGCTTACAGGAAAAAGACCTATTTTTGAAGTTAGAAAAATGCAAATTTTGTGTTCAAGAGGTTGAATTCCTGGGCATGGTCATTATGACTGGTCATATTCAGATGGATCCTGTAAAACTTGCTGGTATCAGAGACTGGCCAATCCCCACAATGGTCAAACAAGTTAGATCTTTCCTTGGATTTGGAATTTTCTATAGACAATTCATTGACAACTTTGCCGCTATAGCAAAACCGTTGACAGACTTAACAAAGAAAGGTTTAACCTTCAGTTGGACACCTAATTGTCAAACAGCTTTTGATGAATTAAAACACAAGTTTTCGTCTATGCCAGTTCTACGCATGCCAGATCCTACGAGACCATTTATCCTACAAACGGACACTTCCAATAAAGCTACCAGAGCAGTGTTGAAACAAGCTGATGCCGCCAGATCCCTCCATCCTTGCGGTTTCATATCACATGCTCTAACCACGATGGAACAAAATTACCAGATCTATGACCGAGAACTATTGGCAATCATTAAAGGACTACAGGCATGGCGACATTTATTGCATGGATCACCACACCCCATTATAGTTCATTGCGATCACAAAAACCTTTCGTTCTACAGGACCCCACAGCAGTTAACACCTCGACAAGCTCAATGGTCTATGATGCTATCAGAATATGATTTGAAAATTGAGCATGTACCCAGAACAAAAATGTTTGAAGCAGATGCATTATCCCACCGACCCGATCATATGAAGGATGATGACACTCCAGATGACGTTATTATGCTACCAAATAACAAGTTCATTTGCCTCATTGCTACAGATCTTGCTCAGAAAATTTGAGATGCTACGTCACTTGACAGCTTTGGAAAAACCATCATTGAAGTAATAGAATCACAACGCGCTCCGCCTATAAAATCTAAACTTCAAGATTGGGCATTTGTTGATGGAATCATTTGCTACATTGACAGAGCATACATCCCTGATCTTGGAATGCTCTGCACTAGTATTATCAAGATGGTTCATGAGTCGCCCACTTCCGGACACCCAGGACACTTGAAAACTTTAGAATTGTTACAACGAGACTACTGGTGGCCAGGAATGTATAAACACATCAAGGAATGGATTAAAGGTTGCGCTATATGTCAGCAAATGAAGGTGAACACTCACCCCAACACTCGGGCCCTCCTGCCAATTGGATCTAAGGCGACTCAGCTGTTTCAACAAGTTACCCTGGATTTTATCACCAATCTTCCTATTTCTGATGGATTTGACTCGATTTTGGTCACAGTGGACCATGGTCTTACAAAGGGGGTAATTCTTACTCCTTGTAAGAAAACCATCGATGCATTAGGAACAACAGACCTTTATATCTCCAAAATATTCAAATGCTTTGGTTTACCTGATGTACTCATTTCAGATTGAGGACCACAGTTCTCAGCCAAAGTCTTCCAGGAAATCAGAAAGATGCTAGGAATTGATCATAGGATGAGCACTGCCTATCATCCGCAAACCAACAGAGAAATGGAACGAGTTAATCAAGAACTAGAAGTATATCTTTGAATATTCTGCGCAAACAAAGCCCATACTTGGAAACAACTACTACCAATCGCCGAATTTGCCCATAACAATTGCCATCATGATTCAGTTAAAGCATTGCCTTTCCAGCTTATGTATGGAACAAACCCTGTTGCACTACCCACTGTGGCGCAGAAAATGATGGCACCAGCAGCAGAAGAATGACTACAGACATTACAAAAAGCTAGGGAAGAGGTGCTTGCTGCGCATGAATTAGCCAGACAAATGGTTGCTAGACGAATCAGAGACAAGTCAATCAAATTTGAAATAGGAGACAAAGTTTGGCTCGAAAACAGAAACCTTAATATTCCATATCAATCTAGGAAGCTAGTGCCAAAATGAGAAGGACCCTTCCCTATTGAACAAGTATTAGGACCAGTAACATATAAGCTCAAACTTCGTAAACAATGGCGCATTCATCCAGTTTTTCACATATCACTCCTTATGCCATATAGGGAAACTGAAATGCATGGACCAAATTACACAGCTCCACCTCCTGATCTCATAAATGGACAGGAGGAGTTTGAAGTGAGGCAGTTCTTGCACATCAAAAGCATGGAGCAGGATATCAATATTTGGTTAAATGGAAAAACTACAGCCCGAATGATAACTCCTGGGAACCCAAACGCAATTTAGGCAATGCTGTGGATATCTGCAAGCATATAAACGGAGGAGACAACTGTAAAACACCCATGTCTTGCTACTGTAACTGCCAAATCCTTAAGCAAAACATCCGATACACAAAGAAATATTGTTCTACTAGAGGACAGTTTTCTCCAAAACTCTACAAAAGATTCCAAGGACGAATCATTACATTTCCTATATATTGCCCTCCAACCTCTCCATTAGGATTACCATGATTAATTAAGACTATCCAGACTCAAGCAGCTCAACAAATTGCACCCAGAGTCTCAAGACTAACCACCGGACATCTAGCACATCCACAAGGACATGTCAAGTTTCCATTCAATGCCCATCTTCATTATCTCCCTAAATATATGGACCTCACATTTGATCCTGAAGAACTACCATATTACCCCGATGCAAGGTTGCTGTACCTTCCATCACCCAACGTACCTTTAAATCACACATATAATGTGTATGCCAAAGCAGCTCTTCAACAAGAGGACCCTGCAAAATACATCTTTATTCAGAATTTAAAACGCGCTGGCAAAGAAATCGAAATATACCAATGGATTGCTGATCAGCATGTCCCAAACACACAAGCCAACTTCGATGATGCAATGGATAATTTAGATTTCTTAAACACATTCAACGGCGAACTGGTCATCCCTGACCCACCGGAACAGATCATCATACAAGGCAATGACCCTGCCATGGATGCTGAGCATGGGAACAAAGTTTCCACCACTACCAGAAATGAATTAAGCAAGTCAGAAGAATCTGATGGGGAGCTCAAATATGTTCCCAGCATCAGAGCACCCACATCATCTTACCAATTTTTCAGAAGAAGAACTCCTGACTGTCAATTATGATGACAAAGTATTCACCTGAGTATAAAAGGACACTTTGGAATGCATTGGATTCCCCAACCTATTCGTTATATCATGCCGTCCTTTTTCACCACCATTGCCTACCTCGTCGCCTTTGCCTTTGCTCTCCTGGTCACAGCATGTGGCCATTGTTACGTTGAACCCACCACCATCCTCTCGCCCTTCCTCGCCACCACCCATGACCTCCCCCTCGAGGTCTTTGTTAACACCACCATCACCATAGATGACTTCAAATTTGCTGATCTCCCCAAACTTCATGAGCACCTGGCAGAACTTGCTGATACCATCACCATCCCCATCATACCTGCTCCACCCGTTGTCACCCGTCCTCGCAATGCCATGCTTGACAATGTCAGCGACAACCTCGCTACCCTGGTCACCTATTTTAATTTATTTTCTGAGCCACTTGACTTCATCACCGCCCTCACCCTCACAACTGACCCGCATACCCTCACCTATGAAGAACGGGATGCAATGCTCACTCAAGAAAAACAATTACAGTGAGCAATTCAAAGTCTACAGTGGCAAGTGGAGACTGCTGACAAGGACGTCAGCAACATTATCAGTTGGCTGGAATCCAGGCAAGACCACAGCTGGACAAACTCATGGTAGAAGTTGGTGACTTCTCACATACAAAGGGGGTAATGTTACAGTTCTCTTTTCGTTTCATCTCCGTGTCTCAGTAGACCACTTCATACTCATCATTACTGCGCATTTGTACAGCCTCGGACGCTATCTCCTTTTGTAGTTACTTTCATATTTCCTTTCTAAGGTAGCTACAGCCTTGTTCCTTTTACGGTTTCCTTTGTTCTCTAAATGTATATAAGACCCATGTATCATAGAGTAACCTCAGTTCCAACTTAGATGAGTTTTGCTCTCAACCTCACTCAATCTCGATGCTTCTCTTCTTACTCATTTTCAAGACCTTCGTCATTGTTTGACTTAGCATCTAAACTCTTTGTCCAGTGACTGGGAGTGGACCGAGACTCTGCTTGTTGCTGTTGACTTAGAACAAACCACAACGAGGGCATCGTCCATAACATCTTCCACCTTCAGCTCCTGAATACAGCCCTTTCCTTTGTCTTTCCTATTGAACCGCTTAGGTTCAGGACAGTCCCTGGCAAAGTGTCCTTCTTTGCTGCAATTATAGCATGTCTCTGTGTATCGTTTTGCTTTGTCCACGTCCATGGCATTAGGATCCCTACTGGATGTTGACATGGTAGGCATGCTGTGTTGTATTGGTGCCTTGGTTTCCTTGGCCACCGGTGTTTCTTTGTATTTGTTACAGCTTTTCTTCTCGCCATATGCCTCCTTTGCCCTACAATATACCTGTGCCAACTGCACTGCTCAATCCTGGATCATTTTCAGGGATGCGTTGTCTGCTAGGTTCCAATGTCTAATCAACTCCGCACCCAGTGCAGGGTTGATCCTGTTGAGGAAATGATCCTTGAGTGCATTTTCTCCCCAGCCCACCAATGGTGACAGCGCGTTGAAATTGATGATATAATCCTCGATAGGAGTATGTCATTGCTCTAATTTCATCAAATCATTGGTTGTGTGTTGTTTGGTTTTGGTGGACATGAAGAATTCATGCATCTCTGTTTTAAATGCCGCCCAGGTAGTCCAGGGATACTTATTTGTGTTGGGTGGCTGTGTCCATTGTAACAGCTGATCCTCAGGTTGCAGAGGAGCTCAATGTCCATGATTTACCTCTGCCCATGTCAGATCCAAGGGATATCTTGTAGGAGCATGCGCATGCTTTCCTTCATATTCCTCATCCACTTTCTGGATCTCTTGGAGCTTTACTCCCGCCCATTCACCTGCACAATTGCCTTTTCCTTTTTGGGTATGGTATAAACAGATCACAATGCATTGCCGGACCATTGTCTCTTGTGCTAACGTGAAATAAACTTCCATAGTCCTCAACCAATTGTTGACTTGGCTCAGATCACCCTCGAAGTGATCGGGCATCTCAGCTTTTGTCAATGGAGCTGGCAATGGATGAGGGTGTGTTCACTGCCACTCATCCAAAACATTGGTTAGAAGTTGCCCAAAGCTGTTGACCGTAGCCATCCTGGCCTCTTCCATATCTTTGATCTGCTGCTGCCTGTTTGCCACATCATCCTGATTTGTCCCTGTCAGGGAAATTTGTGGTGGTAATGGATGTGGCATGACCTGTGTATATCCAATTAGGAAGTCCCTGAGTCCAGTGGCCATTTGCACCATCCATTGGAATGTGCCAATGTGGTACCGTCCATATCCCTTGAGGATCCTGTCCTCCATTTGGGTCCAGGCATTAAGACCTTGAGACACACACTCTACATGGATACATCCTTCATGTCCATACGTTTTTCATGCTCTCACATTTGCCTGTAACTCCCTCATTTGACAATCGAACTGGTAGATTTCTTGAATTTGCAGATATGCTGGCCATTCGAAGCTGTTCCAGTGCTGTTTCTTAAACATCACCAAATAACAGTATCCCGGAATGTCTGGGTGCAACGCTTCATTACTAGATTGTGCCACAGGGTATGGATACGCATGTTCTACCTCTTTTGCTACTGTCCAATGCCAATGATCTATCTCTTGCTGCTTTTGTGCCTCGTTCAAGTTACTAGGCCCCACCTCAATCATCCAGTCCTCTGCCATGGTTACCGGTCTGTTGTGCCAATTCCAATCACTGCTGCAAGTACACATGATTGCGTTAAACTCTGCCTTCTTGACTTTGATTGCCTTGGCGTACATGGGAATTTTTGGTGGAACCGGAGGTGGCATGGATTGTTTTGAGGTCCTGGGAGGAGTAGATCTGGTGATCAAATACAGGACTGGGTTTGGTTTGCTTGTGTGTACAGGCATGCTGGACAACTCCGCATCACCGCCCTTGCATTTGATCGAAAGGGTCAAACTCATATATGATCAAGCCTTCTTCTTTTTCTTATTTTGGCAAAAGAAGCCCTTGCCTCCCCAGCATGCTTGCTTATTGTACATGCCCCTCTGGATCATTTTGTCAATGCTGCCCCAGTCCCAGATGTCATTGCCGTCCTCTTCTCAGATCATAAATTCCTCTAATATGTGGAATTGATCCTGTTGGCAGTTATCCTGGAGGCTGAACCGCGCAAATGGGTTTTGGAGCTCTGTGTTCCAGGATGCTATTTTGGTGATGGTGGGCCAAGCCAGCCAGTGGTAAAGATCGTAATACTCTGGCTTGAACAGGTACATGTAGCAATAGCTGGGCTTTCGCCAATGGTAATTGGGCCGATCCTTGTTCATCAGGACCCCAGGTAGTATGACCCGTTCCTGGTTTTCCACCCAATGCTCTGTATATTCTTTTTTGGTCCAAATTCCCCAATCGGCTAGATGTAAGTCCATGAAGTCTTCCCATTCCGGAAGCATGACCCCATCATCATCTGGTCCTGTATGATTGGCCAATGAATTGGGTTCCATGGCTGGAGATTGGCTTGATGGCAATCTCCTCCATTCATACATGTATGGAGCATACTGCATCATGTGGCCCAAGTGTTTAACTTTGATGTTGCCATTCAAGGCGTGCATCAACTTATTTCGCTCCTTTGCTGCCAGGACCAAACCATCGTGTTTCAGGGTGAACATGTTGAAGCCCTGAAGTAATAATAGCATGTTGGAAGGGGAATCAAACACTGCCTCCCTGATGCCTGGTTGATCAACAAGCTGTTTGAGCACCTGCTCAAGCACCCACCAGTCCGCCTCCAGTTCTTGTTCCATCTGTTGGAACCTTTTCTGTTGTTGAAGTGCCTCACGCTTCTCCTGCATGAGAACTTCCCATGCTTCCTCTTGCTCACGGAAGGCCGCTTCCTTGAGCACCTGTTGTTCATATGCTGCTCTGCGCAGCCTGAGCTTTTCTAACTGGTGCTGCTCCTTGCGCCATAGGTACCATGTGTGAACATGCACATCACGTTGTCGAGAGTCGACTGGCTTGGCCGACTTGGTTCGTTTGTGGGGCAAAGGGCACCCCGCCGCCCATTCCAGACTGAAAGTAGTTCCAATCTCCATCAAGGACATTGCTGCCCTTGGCAAAACGTAATTGAACAATTGAGTCATTGTTCTGGATCCCAGATCCAAGCGTGTTCCAAAAATAGGTATAGACGTCCCAAGTAGGGAGATGTCGCCTCTTCTTCTGTAACTGTACTTCCGAATACAGTCATTGCCCAATGTGGTCAATAATGCACCCGCACTCGAGTGTTCAATTTAGTTCCATCAAATGACCCAATGAGGTGGTACCCAGCGCTTCACTCTAATGTCCTTGTGCTCAGATCAACAGATCTGATACGTAATTGGTATTTAGAGACTGTATGCCTTGATATACGACATGTCACTGGATTGTCTTCACTGGTTCTGATGGTTTTTCCACAATCTTAGTGTAGCTGCCTGGGGCAACCCTGCCTGGTCCACAACCCAGCACGTGACTACTCTCGTCTAAGACTGTTTGGTTGACAGTGTGTTCCCTGAGTCAGTTGTGACCCAGTTGTTGACTTTGTCAAGTCAAGGCTGAGAACGGTCTTGTGGTGCAATGAGCATTCTGTCAGATGAATAGAATTTGTAGGATCTCTCCGATGCTGTGAGCGACAGCGAGCAAGACGTGCTTGGTGCTGTGTCAGACAACAAAGGGTGTGGTTTCAAAAGACTCTAGATTATGTTAGGACAAGCCCACACAACCACAAGCCTCTCGTGAGACAATGAGAGAGAAGAGAGTGTATTAGACACTATATTAGACACAGTAGAACAGAATCCTGGTGTGGAGAAAACTATCTAGAGTCTTAGAGACTCCTACCTACAATGCACCACCTTATATACCTCAGCCATGGTCTGTGCGCAGCAGCCTCATGCCCCTAGGGCTATGCGCACGCAGCAACAAAACCATGGCAACTATCTATGCCCTCCCCACCATGCCCAAATCCCCATACAATCCTATTGTCCTGTTATCGGCACAGCCCCTGGCTGACCTAACCGCTGACCTAATTGTTGAGCGCCTCAACATAGGGATTGGCACCTACAAGTCCTGTATACCTATGCGTCCATAGGGCCCCAGAGAAAATAGATAAAATTAAGAATAACTGCCAGAAAATCATAAGAGTCGTAACATATGGCCATATAAAAAGTATCATCACAAATCCAGAGTTTTTGATTGGCATTAATGCTTCTCATGAGGAAGGTGTACTTAATGGATTGAACTGGAAGTCACCTGAGATCATAAATAAAATCCAGAATATGAAATCAGGTTTACCCCATCTGCAGCCACTGCTTGTCAGATTCTTTGAAGGAGCTGCTAAAGGGTGGAAGCGCTTCACATCAGAATTTACGCCTGGTGGTCTGATTGATGAAGCAACTGCTGAGGAGAAGGATATGGCATGGCTGCCAACAACAAATGATGTCAATGAAGGGGCCCTTGGTTCATTCAGAGTTTTGATATGAAAGAAGCCTCAGCTTATCATACTTCAGTACAATGCCCAGGTAATGTTCAACCATAATGAAACTCAGGCATTCATGGCAGCAAAGTTCAACACACCTGATGATTTCAAGTTTTTACACCAAGAGGCCAGAATGGTCAAGGGTGTAGACAAGCAGAGGAAACTTGAGATCATTGATCACACAGAAGCAAGGATATCCAAGAAGGTGGATGCAGCAAGAGCACAACAAGAAAAGATTGCATCCAATGTTGCCAAGATTGCAAGCATTGAACTCATTATGGACAAGGATACTGTTGTAAGACTTGCAGGGGAGAAACTTCGAGATTATTTCAGTGCATTTAAGGCAGCAGGAGCCCCAAACATGAAAAACCTGACCAGAAGAAGTAAGGTTTCAGAGCTCAGGCAAGCATTGCAACAGGCAGTTGACCTTTACCACAATGGGGAATGGAGCCCTAACAAAGGGCAAGACAATGGAAATGAAGAAGAAGAGAATGAGAATGAAGAGGAGGAGGAGGTATTTGACCTCACAGGAAACAATGAAGGTGATGAATGGGAGGATGTGACACAATGACCTTTCAACAGTGGCAATAACTACAGTTTCAGCTTCTAAATCTCTGTATATGTATAGTATATATCTTAAATCAATTGTGTGTCAATGTGTAGTACCTTAATTGGCACAGAGAGTGCAAAAACTTACAGAATTGTGTGTAGGTCAAGATTTGTGACGCTTTTGGTCACACGCGTGACGTCACGCACCCCTGCTGCTGACAGAGCATTGCCCACCCCAATTAAATACCTGTTACATAGTAGAAGAAACATTGGAATTATGTGATATTTTCCCTGTCAGCTCCTCTAGTACGGTTGAACTTGCCATCATAAGCCTTGCAATGATCTACATGTACATCGGTCTAGACCTTTTCAAGTCATATTTGGCCTATATGTATTTCGTTAGCTTTGTGTCCTTGCTTGCATGACCTTGAACAGATCATATAACCGAGTCAGCTCTCAAAAATGGAAAGGTGACATTGGTTTTTTATTATTGCGCTATGTACCTTGGCAAAGCAAAAACAGCCAAGTGTGAATGTGGATGTATGGCGAGAGTGGATGACAGTTATGACAGACAGTAGAATCGGGCGACAGAGTATACCACAATTGGAATTTTTGCGGTTGACGCTCCCAGCAATATCAGAACAAAGGGTTTTAATGTGAGACATCGTGGTCAAAAAACCAGAAAGATAGTGTATAAGTGGGGTATGTAAAGTTACAGTGGCATAGTCCACCTGTCTGATCCTATATAAGAAGTGAAACCAAGGCCTATAGGAGCAACCCCATCCAACTCTGGAATAGAACCTGGCTCTGTGAGCTGAGCATGGAAGTCTCCTCCTGGTGACTCTAGCAATCTGAGTGATGATGGCTGGAGCAAGTGTGGGCTGCTAAATGACTGGAGTATGCTATTAGCAGCATGAACATCTATAGGTGGTCATTAGCCTTGCTTTTGCTGGGAAATGATGCTTTACCAATGATGTGTGACGAACTGTCTGTCTTCAGTATTACCCTGTCAATTGCCTCCATGCAACCAACATCAACTTCACAATCCCAAGATGCCAACACTATCCCTCCCATCAATTCTCTTTCCACAAGCCAGCCAGACTCCCTGCTTCCATTTCAGGAGGGTCCAACCCCCTCAGGGGTAATGATGTTGTCAAAGAGATACTTGGTGAATGCATGTGATAATTCATGTAAAAATATGACGGCAATGATCAAGTTGTATAGATCAGCTGGTAAATGGGAGTCTGGATCTATACTAACCTACAAGATGAGCATAAATCAACTTTATGATAAGTGATTGAGATACTCACTGCCTCTGCCTGAGCAATTAAACTGTTATTGATCCCAATCTTGTTTGGAGAATTCTTGTGCTTTGACACTTTTCCCCATAAGAGTGTCCCCACTGAACTTTGAAACGACCTAACTGTTGGCCAATGATTGATGACAAATTCAACAAAGTCATCGTGACAAGGAGGTACATGGCCTCTTTGATCCATACCAGACAGTTTATGAAAAATCTGTGTTGCAGCAGAAACAAAGTGCTCTTGGGTACCTACAGATGTTTGTAGGTGTTCTCATATGGAAGAGAGGAGGCAACAGAGGTTTGTAGCCTTAGAAAGATCAGCACAGCCTGGGTCATGTGCATAAGATCCAGGTGGAATGGAAGGCCTATTGAAACATTGACAGCAGCGCAGTACACTAGCTAAGTAAGGTTTCAATTACTTACATTTCTTAGCTAGGTTTGCCTTAACTAAAATGTAGTTTGTTTAAAAACTGAGGGGATAGTCGCTCAGAACACCCTCCTTATATATCTTTCATAAACCCTAACCTAAGTACAGTGTAATCTACCTATTACATAATACCAGTACTGCTAATGAGTCATTCTGAGTCTTCATCTATTAATATTCCTTCTAAGATATTCTTTATGACATCATAACCTTCTATATGAGTCATTTTTATTAATAGATATTCCATAACATTCTATATGACATCATAATGTTCTATATGACGTATTATGAGTCATATGAGTCATAAGAGTCATTTATGACTATCAGTGATGTCATGTCACTCCTGTGACTTGTCACGTCACTCTGTCACGTCGTCACATAAGCGTGACCTCTGTCACACTGTTGTCACATGGCTGTGACATGTTTGTGACATGTGTCACAAAACACGTGGTAATGTTATGTAAGCTATTATGATTAAATATGAAACACTAATTAATAGTTATTCTTATTATATAAGATATTAGATAAGATATTCATTACATTAGTTATTGTAATGAATGTAACTAATCTAATGTAACTATTATAATAACTATCAGAGTTTCAACACTCCCCCTTGTTGAATATTTTATCAATTATGTATACCACATAACTCAAGCATTTTATTATGCTTATTCAACATAAGGTTTTTGGTTAAGATATCAGCTGCTTGATCTTCAGTTTTTATATAATAGAGATCAACCAAGTCTTCTTTCACGCATTGTCTGATATAATGATATCTTATGTCCATGTGTTTAGTTCTTTGTTCTTGAGCTGGATTAGAAGCCATGTAGATACACTAAGCAACAAAAGTAATGCACCACCCATATCTTGGGAACTGCTGCACTGATTCCCTTAATTCTTTTTTCTAAAAAATACTGTACCCCAATGAAATGAAAGCTATCTAGTTTAGAGGTTAATCCAAGGGCTTCATGAGTGATGGCAGCAGACATGGTGTGCTTTTAGAATTTGAGCTCATTGAATAGTTGTCCAAATGAGGTCAAAAAAATCACAGACACAGTTCAGGTCATTCCTAAGAGATTCCCCATTTCATATTAAGAATTCATAGTACCATTCATCCTCCAGAAAATTCCAAAGTTGCCCATCCTACACAGCCACACCACCTGACCTCATTTGGACAACTATTCAATGAACTCAAATTCTAAAAGCACACCATTTCTGCTGCCATCACTCATGAAGCCCTTGGATTAACCTCTAAACTAGATAGCTTTCATTTCATTGGGGTACAGTATTTTTTAGAAAAAAGAATTAAGGGAATCAGTGCAGCAGTTCCCAAGATATGGGTGGTGCATTACTTTTGTTGCTTAGTGTAGCTGCCTGATTATTCATTATTAAGGGAATGGATTGTATATCATATCCAAGTTCATTGAACAAATTCTTTAACCATGATATCTGTCTGCATGCATCTGATGCAGCCATGTATTCAGCTTCTGTTGAAGATAATGCTATTGCTTTTTGTTTAGCTGATTTCCAGTATACTGGTGCTCCTGCTAATTTTACAACCATACCAGTTGTTGACTTCCTATCAATTGGATTTGAAGCCCAATCAGCATCAGCATATACAATTAAACCATAAGCATCACAACCATCATATTTTATACAATAATCTAATGTGCTTCCAACATATTTGATTATGTGTAATGCTTTATTAATGTGATCCATTGTAGGATTGCTCACAAATTGTGACATTAATATTGTAGCATAAACGATATCCAATCTAGTACACATTGCTAGAAATAATAATGATCCTATCAGCTGTTGATAGTATGTGATCATTTCAGGTGTAGCTTTGCCTTCTATTTGTTTATTTGGTACATAACCAGCTGGTAAAGGAGTATTAACTGGTTTTGCATTCATTAAACCAAATCTTTCAACAATCTTTTTGGCATATTTGGCTTGATCAATTGTGACAGTACATTTACTTTTGTCTATCACAATATTCATTCCTAAATATTCACTTAGATCTCCTAAGTCTCTACTTTCCCATTTATTCATAAATTTCTTTTTAAAGTCATCAACAGTCTTTTCATTATTGCCCATAAATATTATGTCATCAACATATGAGATGGTGACAACAATGTCTTTATTGTTTCTGTAGACATATATTCCTGTATCAGCATATAATCTTCTAAACCCTAGTTTAGTTATACTGTTGTGTGCTTGTATATTCCAAGCTAAAGATGCTTGTTTCAAACCATATAAAGCTTTTCTCAGCTTATATACTTTATCAGTATCTTTGGTTTTGAAACCTTCCGGTTGTTCCATATATATCTCCTCCTCTAATTGGCCATATAGAAAAGCAGTTTTAACATCTAGTGCTTTGAGTACCCAACCCTCTAAAGCTGCTAATGCTAGTAAGATTCTGACAGTCTCAAATCTTGAAACCGGGCTAAACATGGCTCCAAAGTCTATTCCTGGTACTTGTGAAAAGCCTTGAGCAACCAATTGCGCTTTATATCTATTATCTGATTGCTTTATGGTGTAAACCCATCTACATCCAATAGGTTTCCTGTCTTTAGGTCTGTTTACTAATTCCCAAACATTTCTACTTTGTATAGATTTAATTTCTTCTTCCATAGCAGTTACCCATTTTGAATATGATTGAGGATCTTTATCTTTTATCTTGATAAGATCTCTATATACAACAGGTATTCCTTTTCTTCTGTTTTCTTGATCATTGAGTTTTGATGCTGCTTTTGATAAGAGAAATTTTCTTGTACTTTCTTCAGCCAAGCTTCATTATAAAATTCTAAATCATTAGATTCTGAATCTAATTTTGTATCCATAGTAACCGTCTTATCTAGATCAAGATCTGGTATAGAAGGTTTCTTTATTATCTCAGGTAATAAGATTTTCTTTTCAAATCTAGGCATTGGAGTTAAATCTGATTTAACATCTGATTCATTTGTTTCTACAGAAGTTATTTTCTTAGTATTCTTTTTAGGAATTCCATACAAGTCTTCATTCCATTTCTTAAAGTTAAATTCAGCTTC
Organism: Amanita pallidorosea; assembly: GCA_023014475.1. Classification (NCBI taxonomy): domain Eukaryota; kingdom Fungi; phylum Basidiomycota; class Agaricomycetes; order Agaricales; family Amanitaceae; genus Amanita; species Amanita pallidorosea. The sequence continues at coordinate 118,715 of JAEBUS010000038.1, forward strand.
AATTTTAGCTGGATGTTTATCTCCATAAACATTATCTTTAATAACTTTAACTTTTGGAATCCTAGATGATTTTCTTGTTCCAAACTTTTGTTGTATGACAGCTCTTTCCTGTTCTCTAAATCCAAATGGATTTCAAGCTTGTTCATCTGGATTAATAGACTGTTCTAGTATTGTAGATCTAGAAACTGGTTTATCATTACCAAGTCTATTTCTTTTGACTTCTCAAAGATCTAACTTCTTTCCAACACATTTAATTCCTTTAAATAAATCTATATTCTTTCTATAGTTTATGTCAAGATTTGACTTAGGAAGTTGAAAAGGTGTTTCAATTAATGATTTACTTTTATTCAGAGTATTCTTGGATTTATTCAGATTTTCAATCTGAGTCTCAAATTCTCTTATCTTAGCTAATTTTTTATCATCTCTTTGTGATTTCTTATCTGTAGATGATTTCTTTAATGAAGGAGTATCAATAGCTTTTTGTTTTCCTTTATCAGTTAAAGATTTAGGAATACTTTTCTCTAATGAGTATTTATTTTGAAAAGCATCATTAATTTCTTTCATTTTTTCGAAGTTATCATTAATTCTTTTTAATACTTGATTACTTCTAAAACCTTTTGTTTCAGGATCTTTTATATCTTCATCAAGATCACTTTTACTTTTATACATATCAGATATATTCAAATCTGATTCTGAATGTGAATCCTTCTTTGATCTATATGAATTACTTTTAGATATATTTGAATCATAATCACTTTCATCTGCTGAATATAATTTTGTGCTATGATATGAAGAATTACTGTCATGTAGATGATTGTCTAATTCCTTTTATTGTTGATTGTAGTGTCATGATTATAATAATTCTTGTTTGATGGAATTGCTTTAAGATCTAAAGATGTGGGTATATCTTTATGAATAAGTTTATCTTTTGTTAATTTGGGAAATATGTTTTCGTCAAAGATGGCATGTGTAGCAATGATTATAGTATTTTTATCATTCATGAACTTATATGATTTGCTTTCATATCCAATGAATATCATCAGTTCAGCTCTTGGTGATAATTTATTCTTTCTTCTTTCTTTTACTATATAGACATATGCTAGACATCCAAATATCCTGAAGTTTGACATGTTAGGTTTTTTGTTCATCATATTTTCATAAGGTGTTTTCCATTTTGTTCTTCTTGATGATGTACAATCATATATGTGGACTGCAGTATCAAATGCAAATGACCACCATGATTTAGGACAACCAGATTCTAATAAAAGTGTATGTGCTTTCTTTAGAATGGTTTCATTTAATTGTTCAGCTCTACCATTTTGTTGATGAACATGTGGAGCACTTAGTTCATGTTTAATACCTTTTTCTTGAAAATGGTTATTTAGCTTTTGATTTACAAACTCTGCCCTCAATCTGAACACATACTTTTTACTTTTAAATTGAGTTGATTCTCAATATATATAATATATGCTTTAATAGCAGTAAAAGTATCAGCTTTAGATCAAAGTAATGCTACATAAGCAAAAGAAGAATAATCATCTAAAATTAATAAAGCCCATTTTTGTTTATGGTAAGACTGAATAGGTAATTCTATCAAGTCCATATGTATCAATTCTAGCAAGGTAGTTGCTCTATTAGTTGAAACATGATATGGTTTGTTATCAAGTTTTCCCATGATACATGATTTACATATACTTTTCATATGTGGTTTATTAACTTTAGAACTATTTTCAGTATTTCTGAACATATGACTTAACACATTATCACTTGGATGTGCCATTCTTCAATGCCAAATAAAATAATCAATAGTTTTAGAACTGTTATTTAATAACAAATGTTGTAAAGGTCTTTTAATCTCAGTAGATAACCAACTTATGGAGTTAGTTTCTAAAGGATATCCTGTCAACGTTATGTTTCCCTTGTGTATAATAGTTTGTGTTTTTGTGTGATATACTTCATAATTCATACTAGTCAGTTGTGGTACAGAGATAATTCTGTATGGCAACATTGGCATATAACATACGATCCAGTTTAGCATATGTTTTCCATGTTGGAAACATACTTGGCCATGGCCTTCAATGAGTGTTTTCGCATTTTTGTCTGCAGTAGTAACTTTAACTGGTGTGATAAATTTCTTATATGACATAAAGTCATTTATCAATGGTGTACAATGTCTGGTAGCTCCAGAATCAATTACCCACTTATCATTCTTATTTAAGAGCATAATTTGTTCACTAGGAACCCTATATTCATAATTACTATATACACAATTGTATCTACTGTTATTCAAAGCTTGATCTGATGCATTCAACGCATTTACATTGGTAAAATTATCAAGCACTAAAACAGTATTAGATAAGTAATTAGAATAGTTTAAATTTGTCACATACCCAAATGGATCATCCTCATCAGATGGTCCTCCAGAGTTACTCTCAGGGTTAGTTATATCCATATTTTTGACATTATTATTTGAGTTTTCATCAATATATTCAATGCCACTGTTGTAACCATCATTTGCATCATTGTAGTGTTCCTCACTACTGTCTGATTGCGATTTAAGATCCAGAACTGAACTATCATCAGTTTCTGCTACAGGTGAAAGTGGATTTTGAGGCATCAAGAAGATTCTTTTGAACTCTGTTCCTTCAGGAGAAAGTTCATAATCTACTACCTCATCCTGGATGTATTCCACAGGATAAGCCATTGCAGTTTCTATGTAATGGAAACCTATTCTATCTAATAAATTATGATTAGATGTGTGTTCAGGTATCTTATCCTCAATATGTCCTATAGTCTGAATTGGTTCATCAATCATCATATTATTTGTAAAGTGAATAATGTTATGAGAATCTTTCTTATTCTCATGTTTATACTTATTCAACTCTGCAAGCAAAGCTTTATTCTTCAGCTTCTTATTATCACGATTCTGTGCATTCCATTTCTTCTTATCATCTTTAGATAAAGAAGATGCATTTGCTTTATTAGCAAATCTACTATTGCTTTGACAAGGTGTGAACGATCGTCTATTATTGAATCTGCCTCTAAAAGATCCTCCTCTAAACCTGTTGTTTGGAAATTGATTACTAGATTGTTGATCATTCCAAGATTGTTGATCAGATTGTTTAGTGATACTTGTTGATATTAGATCCAATGTTAGCAATTTGAATGGTTTGTCTGCCAGTCCTTGCTTTTGATTGCATGAGATTCCATTCATTCTGAATCTTAGGAACTATCTTTGCTAATGTGAATTTGTCAATATTGCTATTAACAATATCAGTAACCAAAGTACTATATTGTTGATTCAAAGCATGTAAAATGAAGAATGTCAATACAAAGTCTGGAAGCTTGTATTTATCTTCAGTTCCTAAATTGGAAACAGCTTTCATCAGTTTAGAAATAGCTATAATGGGATCTTGTCCTGGTTTCATAGACCAACTGAATATGTTTTTATACAAAATAGAGTATTTGGCTATTCCAGTTGTTCCAAAAACTTTATCCAATTCAGCAATAGTTTGAGCTGGAGTTTCTTTAACATAAGACCATAAATTAGGTGCTAATGCCATTTTGATAATAGCATTTGTCTTTGCAGAATTTTCATCCCAATCAAGTCTTTCAGCATAAACAGATTTATACTTTAATTCCCAATATGTTTTTTGCTCAAGGGTACCATTAATGATGGGAGGATAGTTTTCTTTTTCTCTGGTTATGTATTTAGTATACCCTTTCATGGCTAAGTATGCCATTAAGGTTTCCTTCCATTTTTTATAATCCATTATACCATTGAAGATCAAAACATATTTTTCAAGAGATTCTTTACCGTCTTTTCCTCCACATATATAATTTTCCAATTTATTTTTTAGAGGAAACAAAATCATCTAGAGTCCACCAAGCAAGTCTAGATTTAGAATTCTCAGTGAAATGAAGATAACTAATGCCACTACATTCATAAGTAAAATGAACATTTCTCCTCCAATGCTGAGGATATGAGACAATTTCAGATAGTTTAGGATACATAGGCCAAACTTGTTCTTTATAGTATCTGGGTTGAAACAAAACTATATAACATAATCCAATCTTATTCCAAATAGGATGATTTTTAGTATGTTTTACAATATGTGTTTGTTTGTGAGCCCTATATTTAACATTTATAAAGAACAGAAATGCAAGTTCTAATTTCTTCACTTTTATGCTGAAATTAGAGTGAATATTCTTATCAGATTTTGATTCAGTACCTGAACCTGATTTAAAGAATTTCCTATTCAATGAAGAACCTGGTTCTCTCATAGGTGCAATGTTCTTCTGCCATCTGATTTGTGGAGCTTGAAAACTGTGAACCCTCTTCTTTCATTGAAGATTCCTTGGTTTGGAAATATTGTTTTTTGGATAAACAATTTCTTCTGAATTTTTCTCAATCCAATTGGATGCTTTCGTTGGTTCATATCCCCAAGGTTTCTCATCATCATCTGATTTGTGTTCATCATTCCAACCGTTATCCTGATTTGTATCATCAGCTTTCTGTTTCTCACAGATCCTTTGTAGACGTTTAATTAAACCAGCAATAATTTTTTTTGTATTTAATAATGTTGGTTCAGGGGTATTATTAATACGTCCTTGAGATTCTGGGAATTGTTGAACAATGTTTTCATTATGAATGGTGAATGCAGTTTCTTCTTCTTTCAAAAATGGATTACTCTTAGGATAATACATGTTGATGATTTCATCAGGAACATATACAAAGTTATCCAAATTAGACGTGTGAGTAAACTCATTTTGATGAAGTTTTTCATCAGATTCAACTGTTGGGAAATTATCTTTCTTAGTCTGATTTTCAATCTTATTGGACTGTGACAAAATATTCATATTTGGACCATTTTGGTCTGCCTGTGTAAAAGTACAATGACTACTAGGTACTATACCTGGTAGTTGACGCTGTCCTCTGAGAGCGCTGAGCTCCCTGAACTTCTGGATCTTGTCCACGCTTGGGACAACGGGGCTGAATGTCTCCAGAGCATCTGCTCCAGTTTCTCTCCTGCAACTGGGGATAAACTTTTCCCTGGGCATGTGTGATTGTACAGGGAGTGACGTAACTCCCTCTTCTGAACTGTTGTTGGGGTCCTCACAACCCCTGCATATGTACGCTGTCACAATGATATCAGCTTTTGATAATAGCTGATTCAGATTGGTTACCTTAGGCTCATACTTGGCCTTTTTGAGTATCCAATTAAGCTCAATAAGAGCTTCCACCTCCTGCTTTTGAATCTCCAATGCTTGAACAGCTGCATCATAGTCTTCCTTGCTATGATAAACAAAACTGTCATGAATCCAGATTGTGTGTTCCCTTTCTAAGCCTCTTCTTGGCTAGAGCATGGGAAAACTCCTTTGGATCATCAACCTTATGCGGGGTTAGATCAATGGATTTCTTTAGAGTTTTGTATTGTGGCGCAGGACGTCCATTGTAGCCATTATAGTGACCCTGAGGGCCACTATACTGTGGGAATCCAGGGATGTCCGAGATCTGTTGCGGACATGTGACAATCTCAGTGTTGCCATCATTCCTCATTTACAAACATATCAAGGAGGCTGAGATCTACGTTCTCCTGAATGTATCTTCCATCATTGGACATGTACTTGATGCCAAGGATGTGCGGCTGCAGATCATGAATGTTCCTAACTTCCTCAGTTAGGTAACAATCATATATAAAGCTGAAAGTGTGCAGCTGCAATGTGAGATGAATCTGTGATGCCGGGCGATTGAAAGCTCGAACCAGTGGATATTGATCATTGACGTCAGGGGTGCGATTGATACAGTTGTAACTGGCACAAGCATGTGCCATGTATACAACACGAGTGAGACGACCATACAGATCGCATTTGAACATGTCCTCCTCTTCATACTTGCTTATGATGTCCAAGACATCCTGCTTAGTCAATTTCCTATTGTTAATCAAAACTTGAGCAATAATGCCAGAGTTGATAAATCCGGTCTTTCCAATAGCCTTATCAAGATACTCAATAATGGAAACTTGGTAGAAGAGAGGACTGATGTGGTAAATGTGAGACATATTTGTTTGTTTCTAAAAATAGAAATATATTAGCCTAATTCTTTATTTCCCAAATGATACATGAGAAAAAAGGTGCTCATCAGGCTGTGCTATTTTTGAAACAATACATCATGGACTTGTCTGGCAACACAAATGACTCATTGTATGGATGTTGTATGCCAATCTCATACCAGGGCTCCTTCAAATTCCCTGCATACAAACTAGTATGTATGTATGTATGTATCTGTGTATGTATCTGTGTAAGTGACATCCTCAGACGTCCTAATCTAGTTGGGGTGACAGTCATCTGCCCAACAATAGTCTGCGTGTATGACAGAAGTCCACCTCAGCACAACCTTTATATGAATATTAAATAATAAAATATAGAAGACTGACGAAAACAGTCATTATGATATATGCAGTAACGTAACGGACAATTGGGGGTGCGTGAAGCCTTTACAGGGGATTGGCCCTGTTATCCACATAAAGCAGCCCAAAATCCGTGTCTTTTTTGGTAGTGGTGTGACAAAACCACAGCATGTTTTAAGATCTGCCAATCCTGGGAGAATTTTGATTTTGTTGTTTCCCAACAATGCACGACTCCAATACGTGACACCAGATGTTTAGTCTATCTTCCCAGATAGTCTGTCACAAGTGTGACAGAGATGGTATCCCTGCTACCATCAAGCGATCATTTATCCCATGATTGGGTTAGCATCATTTGTAGGCGTGAGAGAAAATGTCAAACACAGATCACACAATTGACTTTTAGATCTCATCTATTCTATTGATAGAGGGCCATCAGCCATATCTTTAGAACAGATATTTTTAGAGATCTTTGATGTCAGTCAATCACACACAAACTCAAAAACACTATCTACTACATTTATACACTACTACCCTTCTATCAATACAACACCCATTCATTTGAGTGTTTGAAGGCAGTCGCCAGGGCCCATAACCTATTGAAACATTGACAGCAGTGCAGTACACTAGCTAAGTAAGGTTTCAATTACTTACATTTGGTCCAACCCCCTCAGGGGTAATGATGTTGTCAAAGAGATACTTGGTGAATGCGTGTGATAATTCATGTAAAAATATGATGGCAATGATCAAGTTGTATAGATCAGCTGGTAAATGGGAGTCTGGATCTATACTAGCCTACAAGATGAGCATAAATCAACTTTATGATAAGTGATTGAGATAAGATAATACTCACTGCCTCTGCCTGAGCAATTAAACTGTTATTGATCCCAATCTTGTTTGGAGAATTCTTGCGCTTTGACACTCTTCCCCATAAGAGTGTCCCCACTGAACTTCGAAATGGCCTAACTGTTGGCCAATGATTGATGACAAATTCAACAAAGTCATCGTGACAAGGAGGTACATGGCCTCTTTGATCCATACCAGACAGTTTATGAAACATCTGTGTCGCAGCAGAAACAAAGCACTCTTGGGTACCTACAGACGTTCATAGGTGTTCTCGTATGGAAGAGAGGAGGCAACAGAGGTTTGTAGCCTTAGAAAGATCAGCACAGCCTGGGTCATGTGCATAAGATCCAGGTGGAATGGAAGGCCTATTGAAACATTGACAGCAGCACAGTACACTAGCTAAAATTACTTACATTTCTTAGCTAGGTTTGCCTTAACTAAAATGTAGTTTGTTTAAAAACTGAGGGGATAGTCGCTCAGAACACCCTCCTTATATATCTTTCATAAACCCTAACCTAAGTACAGTGTAATCTACCTATCACACAATACCAGTACCGCTAATGAGTCATTCTGAGTCTTCATCTATTAATATTCCTTCTAAGATATTCTTATGACATCATAACCTTCTATATGAGTCATTTTTATTAATAGATATTCCATAACATTCTATATGACATCATAATGTTCTATATGACGTATTATGAGTCATATGAGTCATAAGAGTCATTTATGACTATCAGTGATGTCATGTCACTCCTGTGACTTGTCACGTCACTCTGTCACGTCGTCACATAAGCGTGACCTCTGTCACACTGTTGTCACATGGCTGTGACATGTTTGTGACATGTGTCACAAAACACGTGGTAATGTTATGTAAGCTATTATGATTAAATATGAAACACTAATTAATAGTTATTCTTATTATATAGATATTAGATAAGATATTCATTACATTAGTTATTGTAATGAATGTAACTAATCTAATGTAACTATTATAATAACTATCAGAGTTTCGACAAGGCCTAGGAGGCAACGTGTATTGTGAAATGAACAATGGATATAGTTTGCAGTCAGGAGTAATATGATCTCAAATCCAATGTAAGCCTTGATCCATACAACAATTGAAGAGTTACCTTCTTGTCTGCAATGTTGACACGGATTTGCCATCCTTGAAGGGCAACTGATGCGACTCATGGAGAGAGAGAGAGAGAGAGAGAAGTCCCCTAATTGTCTTGTCAGCCACGAACTTTTGACGGCCTCCTATTTCTGTCTACGAGAGCGAATATCAAGAATGGACACAGATATCATAGGAGATGATTCGCAAGCTTTTAACAAAAACGGATGCTGCTCACAGCGACGCCAGCTCAAGTACAGTATTATCCTTCGGCGCACCGGAAAGCGAAAGCAAGTGTAGATTCACTTCGTCGAAATGCTCACAAGTTCAATTTCATGTTCGCAGTATAACTTACTTGTCTTGTAACGCTTTATGGTGTGCTTTCGTTTCGTCATATTGAATCAACTGACAGCAGCGCATACACTAAGCTAAGTAAGATTCAATTTACTTACATAGTTAGCTTAGGTGTTGCCTTAACTAATTGTTAGTTTATAGAAAACTGAGGGGATAGTCGCTCAGAACACCCTCCTTATATGCATTTCAGAAACCCTAACCTAAGTACAGTGTAATCTACCTATTACATAATACCGGTACCGCTAATGAGTCATTCTGAGTCTTCTTCTATTAATATTCCTTCTAAGATGTTCTTTATGACATCATATCCTTCTATATGAGTCATTCTTATTAATAGATATTCCATAACATTCTATATGACATCATAATGTTCTATATGACGTATTATGAGTCATATGAGTCATATGAGTCATTTATGACTATCAGTGATGTCATAGGATGAGTCATGTCACTCCTGTGACTTGTCACGTCACTCTGTCACGTTGTCACTAAGCGTGACTTCTGTCACACTATTGTCACATGGCTGTGACATGTTGTGACATGTGTCACAAACCACGTGGTAATGTTATGTAAGCTATTATGATTAAATATGAAACACCAGACTCCTGCCCAATCTCACCTTCCGAGATTGGACGCTTGACGATGTTATGTAAGCTGCTCTCTCCAGGGAGACTGGCACACAACATTAGTAAACAAATAGGTGGGGCTGCCGAGTGTCACATTCTCGATCACAAGCAGACGTTGTTTATCAACAGAAACTGTTCTACCTTGACATTCAGACAGAGCTCAATTCTAAGAATAGCTCGACAATTTCACTGTAGCTGTAGAGAATCAGATTTTTGTTACTACTCTCCCTTCCCCAACCTATGGACGACAACTCAGACCGGCCTAGTAGTGATTATGACATGGTCCTTGAGGTCCTTCTGGCAAAGAACATGTCAGTTGTTGATCTTGTGACAGCATTACTCACCAGAAATGTCTTCAAGAATAACCCTGCATTGGCCGGTTTACTTGAGAATGCTGGCGCTCTCGTGTCAAGCCTCCTTGGGCATTGCCAACTGACAGAGAATACACGAGATCAAATTTGCGCTGTCATTGAGTCTGTATATGCGCGTGAAATCAAAGACTTGACAAAAGCCGATATGGGCTGGCATTTTAGTGCTCGGCAGTCATCCCCAAGTGATGTAGAAGAATTCAAGTGGGACGAGATGGCCCAAGGTTTTGCTGTGGTTGCGCCTCGCCTGTGGTCACTTCTGGATACATTGCTCTTAGCTCGGCAACGGAAAAATTCATTGATTTTGGATTGAGATGCCATGCTTGTTGACGTTCCTGATCCACGCTGGGATCAAGATCTTGATGATATGTTACTGGATGGTAATGTACAAGGCTCCTGCGAGCAATCAAACATTGCCCGAAAACAAAAAACATTGAATATTGTGTGTTATTCAAGTTGTCGCATTATTGCTTGCTTGTTTCTAACATTTATGCTAGAAAAAAGTTGTCATTATGAGTATTATGATGCAGAGTACGAACCGGAAGGCCAATGCCTTTCAAAGCATTGTAGGGATCTTTTTGCATGCTTCCCATACACCCCAAAGGGTTGTCAATGTCTTCGCACGTATGGGCATATGCATTGCGCAAACTACAATTCATGCCGCCATCAACTCCCTCTCCGATAATGCTGCCAATGGGCTTCGTGACCTGGGCCAAACACTACTAGCTGGATATGCCTATGATAATTTTGATATCGACTTGAAACAATCCGTACCTGTGGTTGAAAAATCAAACCAAACCCTGAAACATATGACATCGGGCCTTCTATTTCCTCTTCAACATGGTGTGAAGAAAGAAGATTTAGCTTGCTCTGATTACCTATGGGAACGATCTGTACATAACCCTGTAAATCATGGGAAGACAATTGAGACAAAGACCTACGAAGATCTACTCCACCTCTTTCGTGACCCTGATGACATGCCTTGTATTCATGCCAAGTTTAATTCCTGGGTATTTCTTCGTGACTTGATCAAGCATATTGAAGGCTTCGAGTATTTGCAAGGCCAGCTTGGAGATCCTCCTTTGCTTGAGCCAATTCTGGTAGTGAAGACTGATCTAATACCGGCATATGCTATGGACATCAATAACTCAACTGTAGATGGAAATATACAAGCAATTCAGCAAATGATGGCCCAGGCTGGTGTAGGTGGCCCCGACAACAGGGACACGATCAACATTGGAAACCATGTAATATTATTTCATGGTGACCTTGGCACTGGAAAACGTATCAAGTCCATTAAGCTGCGCCGATCCATTGAGGAACTGTTCATTGAGCGCTTTCAGTTTGTCAAATTTTGCCCTGGCCAATTCCACACAAAAATGGCTTGTGTCAATGCATTGTGGCGCATTTTCATCAAACCTTACGAGGCTAGGGTAGATGAAACCGCATTAATAAAAGATATTGCTGTTATTCGACCTAAACAAACTGGTTCAATCACTTCCAAATGTGAATTGTCGTATGCATCAAATTATTCAGCAAGTTGGCACTGTTCGCCGACTTGATTGCTGGCGTATTGCTCTCAAAAGAATTATGCCATTGTTTACTACCCTTGAAGACTTTGCGAAGACAATGCCAACACTCGATGACTTGGAGATGCTAGCGGCAAAGCTTGTTTGTGAATTTGTTGCCAATGATGAAATTTCTTTAATACGACTGCGACCTGAAGAACAACGTGATCAGCAATTTGAAAATGCATCAATCATGCACCAATATTTCCTATTATACGAGGAATACTCACATGCATTGAACTATGGTGATATTGGACGATTAGAGCGAGTGTTACTGCCCTGGATTCTGCTTTTCAGGGCCACTGGAAACATGTATATGCGACAGAGATGGAGGAGTTTCTGATCGATACACATTTTACCTGCCCGGAACACTTGCGGTAATTTTCTGCGAGATTAGCTTTCATTTTCTGATTTATCTGTGATAGACATGTTATCCGTTACAACCTCCTTGTGAATCCCACTGGAAAGAGCAGCAAGTTTCGGGGTGTTGATTGGTGTGTTGAATTGCACAATTTGCACATCAAGGTCAACTATGGTGGACATGGGGCAAACCGCAGCGTGAAGCGAATGATATCTGAATCAGCGTTGATCAGGACATATAAACAGACTCACGAAATGATGGAACAAAACCTGTTGATGGCTCATTTTACGTCAACACATGCAGAACCGGACATGAAGAAAACATTTGGTGAATTGCGCAACAGTCTTTTTCACTCTTCGTCACACGAGTTTATTCCGGGACGGTTGAGTAAACATTGTATTCCTGATATGCTAAACAAAGGTGCTGAACTACAACGCAACAAGATCAGTGAAGGTGCAGTGCATGAAGAGGACGATGACATGAGACCTGCAGTGGAAGATATCATTCAGGAATTGTTGTGAAACTATTGTATGAAAATGTAGTGTCAGAAAACATAGCATTTTGTGAAGTAGCGAGCCAACAACATACGGTTCAGGTGCAAAAGCATGAGAAGGTTCAAATGCTAGCGTATCATATACGGATGTTGATGATGTGGTAAGCACCATTGAGTATGTTGGTGGTGGTGTTGCGTGTGATGTGCTAGCACCTGCTACCTGATTTTCCTTTTTTTGATTGACAGGGCACTTGCGGTTGCGTGCTAATAGAGTATTGCAGTATTAATATGCAAAAGAAAGAATTCGCGCACAATTGTGGCCATATTGTTGGCAGAGGCTGCATCTTGACTCTCGGCGTTTCATGCTTGATGCCTTTGATAACGTATTCGAGCTCGACGATCCAGGAAGTGAAAAATTGGACATATCAGGATGGCATAGCGATGGTGCAGGTTGTGATGGCAAATTTACGAGATCAATAATGAGCGGCAATGTGACTCGCACTGGGTAGTGCTTGCTGATGATGTCGAGGATGGTTGTACCATATTTGCTTGCTAAATCCCATTTAGTTTGATTCTCCAGGTCAGCTACTGATCGAATTTTGCTAAAGTGTGCGTAGTCAACAATTCGGTCACGAACTGTTGTTCCCATGACAAGACTTGGTCCGAGAGATTGTAGATGTGCATGACCATATTGCTGCTTTGTTTCGCCACGCCGCCACATCTCCAAGTCCATGCGAAGAGCCTCATCTGTCTTGTTTGGGCTGTACTTGCTGATAGATGAGCGTGAGGGTTGCCAAATGGGTTTCACTACAGCCATTTTGATATGTTCAAATGCATCTGGACAATGGAGGTCGCAGCATAACCGGTATGGCTTTGGACAACAGCACGCGCACCCTTCAGGTGAGCCCAGATCACATTCAAGGTGTGAAAGTACTGGAGATATGTATGTCAGAATGTAGCAATAATTTGAAAAACGAGACATACCAGACTGCCCATTTTGAAACGAGGTCATGATGGGTACACGGCGACAGCTATGTCCCCGGAATCCGGCATTGATAAGTTCGTCTACATCAGGATCAATCTGCTGCTTCTTCGACCCCTTGCCAAACCGCTTCACCACTGCTTCCTGTTCATCCTCACAACTCAACTCATCTACCTCTCCAATTGTCGACTCCTCAATCTTGATTATAGTAGTGCCAGCACTTGCTTTCAGATGTTTAGCTTCACGTCGGTTGTTTGATGCAGGACGTTTTTTTGCCTTTGCCTTTTCAGCTTTCCTTTCACGTTCTGGATCAAAACTCTCTTTCCCGGCGAACAAAATTGCTTCTCCTTCAAGTGATTGGTCACGGACAGCACGACCAAAACGTTGCCAAAGCGTTGACAAGGAGCAAGATGTGCCCCAGTTGACAACAGTCATGATATTAGATATATCCATACCCTAGTAACACAGTTAGCAGCAAAAGAATTTAGAAATATGGGATGCGTACCATTCCAAATGAATCAGTAGCCATCAAACCCCAGATATCGCCATTTGCCAATTTAGCCGTCTCACATGTCTTGAAGTGGTCGGACATCTTGGAATTGAACCATTTGATGCGGTTCTGGTATTCTGATGGTAAAAGACTCCGTAGATAGAGTCCAGCCTGAATGGATTCTGAAATGTTGTCGAAAAACACAATGAAAGTTGGCGGCGCTGGGTGTCCAGGCTCCCAGTCTCGGAGCAAAAATTTGAGGTCGAAAAAACTGCCACGGGAATTGCAAAAGGAGCGGACTACGATATTGATGTTGGGACGATCAACAGAGCATTGTGAAATGAAGAGATTGTCTTCGCGAAGAGCTAAGACCTTCTTGATGTCATTAATAACACCAGGTGTAAGAGTAGCAGACGTCGCCATCACAGTGCATGGGTATCGTTGAAGGTAGCGAAGACGTCCAAGATCACGATATTCAGGGCGAAACGAACCCCATTGTGATATACAATGAGCTTCGTCGATGATGATGCTAATCACAGCACTCATGAATTGCCTGTCCTTAAAAACTTGCTCGAAAATTCCATCGGGTCGCATTAGCGCTTCAGGATTGACCACAATGACCCGATATCTGAGAGAAAGTATTGCCTGAGGATAATTTAGAAAAAACAGTGCAAGAAAGCTCTGGACGTACCTGACGGATACTGCTCCTTGCATTTTTTGCTGAGATGAATACTCCCTCCACTCCAGCCTTCCCAAGAGTCTCAACGTTCTGCTGACCGAGGATATTGAGTGGTGTGACGACGATTTGGATGCCATCTGGACGAAACAACAAAGGTAGCCAGAACGAGAGGGTCTTCCCCATACCCGTTCCAGCTATGGATATAACATCGCGGCCACCCTCGAGAATCACTCGGCAGACGTTGATCTGCCAGAGACACGGCCGTTTGCGAAAGACTGCGAGTGCCCGAGTGCGGACCTCGTTGACTGATGGTATCAGGTTCTGATTGCCGAACGCATTGCCAAGTCCAGGGCTTACTGTCACACTTGCTGATGTGATATTAGACATAATTCTACATGTATAGTTAGGTTATCAATAAACGAAGAGCAAGACAAGCACTTACCTTCAACAGACATACGACCTACGAGCACAGGCTCGGCAGACGAGGTTTACGTTCGGCAAAAGAAAAACAGTATTACATCAGCGAAAGGTATTTACATGCGTGAGGTGTGACGCTGAGTGATCATGCCGAGCTTTTGTTTACTAATGTTGTGTGCCAGTCTCCCTGGAGAGAGCAGCTTACATAACATCGTCAAGCGTCCAATCTCGGAAGGTGAGATTGGGCAGGAGTCTGATGAAACACTTAATTAATAGTTATTCTTATTATATAAGATATTAGATAAGATATTCATTACATTAGTTATTGTAATGAATGTAACTAATCTAATGTAACTATTATAATAACTATCAGAGTTTTGACACGTCAGAGTCGCGCTAACTGGGGCGGCACATCACGCGAAAATGACGCGGACTCATCGTGGGTTTCCTCACACCCCTTTGTCAAGTGCTGACTGCGTCGGCATGAAGGTTGCTTGAAGTGACTTGAGCGGAACTTTGCTAGAGGATTCAAGAGCTGGATACACAGAAGCTACAGCAGAAGATGTAGAGATGGTCTGCACGGATTCAATACCACCACGATGAGGAATTTCTGTTGCTGCATTACGATATCATTTGTCACATCCATCGCCTGAGCATTCCCATGTTTCAATTCAGGCTGAATCTCTCTTGACGGGACGTATAATGGGCGCCATTGTGGAACAATCGGTATCAGCACTCTCCGCCATTGAAATCGCTACATCTTGGCAAATGATATAGACCGCAAACCGGTCTGGTTCGTCATGCTCATCGTCACCTCATTAATGGTCGCGCATCATGAAAGTACACTTTTCCTACCTTATTGGCTTCGGCCCTTCCTCAATATACGTTTCTATGCTCGCATAAACAAAAATTATAGCAGATTACATGTGGAAATGATGGCAGTGCTCGTCTGGGCCATGATGCTCGTACTCAACATCAAGTACAACTGAGAATCGCGAGTCAAGCGAGTCCAGCGCCACGGGCACGCCATCACAACGGGCGACAACAGCCAGCCGGTCCCCGGGTTTCAGAGGGCACTCGTGCTCAAACCCCGGAAGCAATTCGCCTTCCCACTTGATAATGGTGGAGGATATATCACCGGACAAAGGCCAGAGCCAAGGTTCTCGCATTTGGTCCGCGAATGCGTCTTGGCTACAGATAAGAGAGGGAGCCGTCGCCACATCTCCTTGCCCAGTCCGGCAAGCACCCATTATGAGGCCGGATGATTGCCAAGCCAATTCCTACACATTTGTGGCATATGGCAGGCGGTCGTTGTCGACTGTCGGTCATGTCAGAGTGTTCGCTTGTCACTTTTCCGCGAAAACTGACTCACCGGAAGACGTCCGAGTCTAACTTCCTCAATTGTCCGACACACTTGACCATCTCCGTTGGTGAAGGGCACGATCGGAGGTGTGACCATGATACATTGGAGGGAAGGACTCTGCGTGCGCGCATATACCAACGGTGCTTTGAGCGAGCATACATCTGGACTTGTTATCTTCCATGCGCAATACAGAGGACAAACACAGCAGTTCTCAGTTAGTTGTATCAGTTCATTTGTGCCGCCGACTTGCAATTTAGCAAGAACTGCCTCCGCATGAGACACGATAGTGGGGTCACATAGTTTCTACAAATCCGGTTCAATACGTGCTTGTAAAGGGATAGGTGGGGACACTCACCGAGCCTTTAAGAATTCCAAGAAATTCATCCAGAACTCTTGTCATTTTCTGTTCATCCTTGCCCATAGACTCAAATAGGTGCAAAAAGTGGTTCGATAAATCTCCCAACTTGTGTTTGAGCATGGCAATGTCGTCGCCATTGTCTTGGACGTCTCTGAGATGCTCTATCCAAAAGTTCGTCGCATATTGGTAAGCTTCGTTAATGTAAGGGCGATGAAATTCGGGAGGCTGTTTCCAGAACCGCACGTCGAGCATATCTCCCCTTGACCTTGGTTTGATCCGTGCGAGAGCAGATGTCGGAGGAAAGACGGCCGCAAAGAAAATCTACGCAGACATACGCCATACAGGAGGACGCATTCGAGTTGCGTTCAATGGCCACGTGCGCCATCGCTTTAACCGGCCAAGAGGGTGCCAAAAGGAAGAGAAGAAGCGGCTAGCATTGTCGGTGTGCTTTAGCAACGTTTGTCAACCATTGCATTCAGAACCTTATCCGCCTTGTCAGACCGTAGTCCGACAACATCAAGCGCCATAGCTGCACCAACAGAAAAGCCTTGACCTGAGTTTTACCCGCGATGTCGCCACCAGCGCGTCGCTGATGGAACGCTTCAGGAAAATCATGGCAGTCGCATAGTCGTGAGGAACCGTGGTGGAACAGATATCGCTCAAAAAAGCTCGAGCAGTATCATCTGAAACGATAGCGAGGAATCTGACGGCCACCGATACCCATAAATATATTCCTCGAGATTTCACTTTAAAATCGTCCAAGACCTCTTCAAGCGTGCTGTCTGCGAAGATGCTCGGCCTAATATCTTGAAGCGTCTTCAGGCATTGACAGGAATAGGCCGTGACATCGCTGACGAGTCCTTCTTCGTCATCTGTCATGTGTCGTTGATAGCAGTGGTGAACGCCTTTGAAACTATTGACAATATCATTTTCTGGCCTTGAAGTGATCAAAATACGAAGATTTTTGGGGAGCTGAGTTGCATTTCGAAGCACCGACAAGATACGATGCCGGTCTTGCCATGCATCTAACCCATCTATTATAAAAAGGATGGGTCCGACGATTGTTAGACCACGGAGAGGCTCGACGATAAGCCCCTGTAATTGTCTTTCAGGCACAGCTGTACCCAGTTCCGGTTGCCGTGAGATAGCTTTGGAGATGCGCAATTTGAGTTTGTCATCAAATGCAGCCAGTCCGCGGGCCATCGAGCTGAAGATTCTACTTGGATTCATGTGCTTATCCTTGCTTCGATCAAGGAACACCGAGGCGCCAAGTCGCCGACCATTATTGAACATGACGGCAGCTGAGTTTGCGATACATGTTTTGCCGCATCCCGCGGGGCCTGTAAGAAGGAAGATGGAGGCCTCTGGAACCCGAGAGATGGCCCAGCGAGAGATTTCATCAAGGATCGTTCTCTGGGAGCCCGGTAAGCACACGCTTCGAGGGTCCCAACTTGATTCATGAACTGGAAGATGAAATGACACGTCTGGTAGAACGTGTCAATAGGGAAATGACTATATTAATATAAACTTACTGATATCTTGCACGTCCTTGGCGATATCCTCTACGCTTTCCAAAATTCGAATTCCATAAATTGCCGCCTGAGAGGAAGTACTCATTATGATTTCTATCTTCAGATTGGCGAAGGTCTTCTCGAAGGAGTCGATGACCAAATCTGTTCTTGAAAAAATGCCGCTTATGGCTCGCACAGCTGAAGTTCAGAGTTAGTCATTAACGACATATATTGAATAGATCCTGAACTTGCCAAAGTTTTCCATCCTGTGATAGTCAGCTATAAACATTGCGCATTCACTGGTTGCATCGAATAAACGCTCAACGGTCATTCTGCATGAATGGATGATTTCCAATGGCTTTGAGTCCATAATCAAGCGATAGTTTCCCGCAATCGCATCGATAAGACCGTCGACCTTTTCATCTCGCCGGCATTGATTTATGACAACCTGAAAATAGATAAGAACAATGACTCTAGAGTTAAATAACGATGGCACCTCAAACGCCAACGTTACAGCAGTCATAGCTAGACGAGCTTTCGGATCCATCTGCAGATATAAGTCGTTAACACGCGCAATCGCTAGAGCCATTGGTAACCTTTACTTGTGCAGTGTTTTTCACCAATTGAACTACGGATCCTAAAGAGAACAGGAGATTAGTCCATGCTGGTGACATCAATTGGACCTTGGTGCGATCCAAGGAGTCGATGGTTATTTCTAAACTCCTTAAACGGTCCAATGAGTAACGTTTGGTGGCACGGCCCGCATGATTGGGATCCCGTGCCTCTCTCGGTATCTGGTACCAGAGGGAGATTGCTCCACATTCGACGCCTCTTTTGTTGTACAATTGGATTTGATGATCTGCGATAGAAAATCAGGTAAGGAGAACGCCTTAATGAATCAAAAGTAACTCGCCGCTGAACGGGCATAGAGATAAGATGTCGATTTCTTTCGAACTCCCGACTATATGTGTCTTGCGCAATTTGTGTAGACAGTAGAGATCCAAGAATAGTCGATGATCTTTAGATATGCAGCTACATTCAACAATGTGAAATATCGTTTATCGTTTCCTGGTACAGGCTCACCACATAAATTTATGGTGCCACTTTGGAGATTCCGCAGTGGACACGCGCGCAATATCCGTTTTGCTCTGTTGGCCACCTGTCCGAATATCCACTTGATAACGCGTCTTCTTTACTTTGGGCGTAAAATGATGTCGGGTGTGAATATCGTGCGCGCCACAGACTGATCACAACATTGAGCGTAAACTAAAGTATATTGATGGGAACCACCCACTGATGACTTCGACATTTAGCGTTGCAACCTCTTCCCTGTTTGTCGCGGAGCCAGTCATGATCCTTCCTGAACTCGTAATTGCTGAAGGTGGGCCGTGGTGAGCAGTGAACATGAGGGTTGTTGGAAGCAATCCTGCGCTCGGGAGAACGTGCAGACTTGAATTATATAGGCCGTCGAGCACATGGTTACACATTGTGATGTGAATGAGATAAGAACATCATGGGTCCAACATGACAAGTCTCTATCGTCGTTGGGGATCCAAATGTACGACGATGAGAGAAAACGAGAACGTTGCGCGGTGCAGTCTTTTTTCCTTTCTGATACGATGCCAATGAAAACGACAAATCGTCGAATATCTTTTGAATTCAGAGAAGCAGGACACGCGGTGATCGTGTTAAATCAGATGATTCTCTCAGCGCCTTTACTGCATCGCTGTACGCACGTGTTGCATGATATTCACAAGTTGAAATGACGTCTTAGCAGCGCCTAACTCATATGCACCTACCGCGTGAGATGGACCTTTTCAGAAAGATGGGCAAGACTCACCAAGGTGTGTAAATGGCGAGGTAACCATGCGCTCGTATCGCTGTGTTTGGCTTAGTTGACACCGAGTGGTATTAGTAACTCCGACGTAGTAGGATCGTTTTCATGACAGA
The DNA here is from genome assembly GCA_023014475.1 of Amanita pallidorosea. NCBI lineage: Eukaryota > Fungi > Basidiomycota > Agaricomycetes > Agaricales > Amanitaceae > Amanita > Amanita pallidorosea. The sequence continues at coordinate 138,602 of JAEBUS010000038.1, forward strand.
TGTCAATGGGATCCGACAGAGAAAGCTATGAGTATAGAAACAGGTTTTGATTCACTCATGCATAGTCTATGTATAGGGATAGACATTCCGCTGTCTGGAACCTGTCACGGCAACATTCATCCATCTTCGTCTATCAATACATTAGATCGATATGTGTGACTGGTCGAGGCTCCTTTTGATAGTTTAAGCGACTACGCAGCCTTCACCAAGGATTTCATCTGGGCGCATCCCCAGTCCTGGAGGAAGCGGTCCCATCAGTTCCGCTGGCGGAGAGCCATAAGATTGAATCTGGATCACATATCGGAATGGAACACAGCAATTATCGACGCTTCCGTGGCGCACCTCGCTCATGAGTTCTACTATCCCTTTATGAGTTTCTGCATTCTTGTCATCATATCCTGGCGCGTCGAAAATGGCCAGGACTTTTTTAATGTATATTTGCTGCTGCTTGTACCGGTGGACATCCTCAGGTTTAATAGGCGAGGGTGGAGATGCGAGGTAGTCGGGGAACTACTTGGTAAATTTGGATAGAGAGACGAGGGTATCGGTGCAATGCTCACCTTGTCCGACAACTCTTTCAGAGGTCATATAAAATTTCCTTGCTGAGCAACTGTCCATCATGTTTCTATGAAACCAGCGAGTTCTGTCTCGTCGACATCATCAGTATCCCGAAGAGACGCAAGCAGTTCTTCAAGATTTTCAGGCTGTGTCTCTTGGCTTCACGGACGAGGATCCGCCTGCCACCATGAGTAAACGGGCATCCATAGCAGGAATACCGCAAACCTGAGAATTGGATTCGGATTGCTTCATCTTGTCCATGACTGCCTCATAGCCTTTTGAAACCGTCCTTCTCCCTACGTTTGAACTCTCGGAAGCTTTGCCTTCAGCACTCGAATCTTCTCCCTTGGTCGTGGTTGCCAATCCACTTCGCCTGCTGCATTGTCTTTGCTGGTTTCCTCATGAACATCGCTTCCCATGCACGTCGTAGAGCCTCGTTTCTTTTTTCTACATCCCTTCACTTGTATCTTTACCGTCGTTCGGATCGATGACACTAAGTTCTTGCATGAGTTCTTCCATTCCCTTGGCAAGCTCTCGAGCAAGTCGTCTTCATCCAATCCGGAGCTCGCTGGTCCAGGATCGATTCTGGTGTTATGTCTTGGCCGACGGAAGAGATTGGCTCTCTTTGCTTTGCGGAGGAGGACTGCCTATTGTCATTGAATTCGGAGAGGAGTCTGCAGGATGCGATGGTCAATCAAACGCAAGTTGAAATCTGCGACACATCGAGCTCATCGAGATCATCATCTGCGTCTGGTTGCAATGCCTTGGCTTTTGCGCAGAAGCCATGACGAAAAGATGATAGGATTGATTTCATTTTCTGATCGCCGGGTGGGTGACTAAATAAAAAGATTCCCATTAGCCGACTCGAACGACTGACCTCGTCATTACTAGTGACGCGCTCTACCAACTGAGCTAAACGGGATGTCTATCCTTTTGAAGGTTTTGACTCCAGAGTGAAACCGGTGAGTTTTGTCTTGTCTAATAATCAAATCAAATGGTGAATATTTGATTTTCTAACCGAACCTCAAGGCTGCCTTGCATTACGTTCCCTTTATATCCCTCACTCCCTTTTGCGCGTGCTCTGCGATGGCTGGTTTCCTTCGCAAGAAGACGAGAAACAGAGACCCTGCCCCGGCAGTTGCATCCAACCGCGACTCCAACCCGCCTTCCACGCCTTCCACGCCTATTTTCGCCAAGCTTGCGACTTCTTTGACTCGCAATGCTGCAAGACCCGCTTCACCCACTTTCACCGTTGTTTCTCATCCAATGGCTCTCGGCTCAGGTGGTCCCCATGGGGTGGCACTTGTGGGCCCAACATCAGGTGGGGGAGTTGCCAACCGTCAGCTCCCCAAACACCATAGTCGACATGGAACTCAGCGAACGGGCGTCCCAGCAGACCCCCAGCAAGCTCAGTTCTCGCGTGCGCCGTCTGCAACATCTCAGCCGGCCAAGGCTTTCCGTCGAGTTTCGGCTCACGAGGAGAAGCCTCTTCCGGTTCCAATTCCAATGTACGATGATCCGTCCTCCGATAGTACCCCGGCAGGTGCACAATTGGAGGCGACACCAGCACGTCCTCTACCATTGACCCCATCTCAACGTGCTTATCCTTCGCAATCAATCGTTGCCCCTCCTTCCGCATACGACTCACAAGTCCAACGGGATCAAAGGAGTGTTTCTCTTGACTTGCCACAGAAAGTTCAGGGAATTTTGTCATTTGACCAACAAAGGCAAGCCAACATGGCCCCTCCAGACAGTGTCGTCGTCGTCGGTCACCACTCTCGGGCACACTCTCATCGTCTCAACATGCGCCGACTTACGAATGATATCCAATCATTACCTGTTCGCCATCACAATGAGGGCACGAATGCTTTAGCTCCCGGATCCTCACATGCATTAGGTTCCCCATCTAAGCATATCGTTGGACACCCAGCGCAAGCGGGAAACCATCAAACACGCATTGAACGGATGGACAATAGCGTCATGCTTCGCGCCGCTACCACTGTGGATGAGTTCACTCCACCAGCGAGCGCATTACGCGATGGTGAAGCAATGCTAGAGTCTAAATTGGACATATACGGCGACTCTGCAACCTCAAGCGGCCAAACAAACTCTCATCACAGAATCGAGGCAGCGCATCTCGACGTTCATGATTTTGGCAATCCCAACGACACGGATATTCATCGTGATTCCGTACTTGACAGACCATTGCCAAGCCGACCCGTAACCATTCAGCAGTGTAGTGCAGATGGTGACCTCCACCACGTCGACGCGACTGGAGAAATCAGCCAAACACCGCCTGCGCTGGGCGCGGAAGAGTCCTCTCCTGAATTTATACTATATCGGGTGAGCTACATTCCTTCTGGACCTTCTTTTCCCCCCTTTTGCCACTTTTCTTGCTTTTTTTTTTGCGTTTCAATGAGCTTTTCGATCTTGTGGGGGATGATATCGTCACCCAGCACGTAATAGGCGATTGTGCGCTTTCCCGGTTCCACCATTGCCACCTCGTAAAAATTTTATGCAATCGCGGCATTTCTGGAAACCCCTGGGCACGCCATCATCTCTTGCTGTTCCTTCTAATTCGCGCACAGGAGAGGCGGTCACGTTGCTCCGTTGGCGGCCCACCTATTGGGGCCGCAATCGGCGCACAGGCGGACATGTTCGTCTGCGCCCTGTAACGGGCCGACAAGACCCTTTTTCCGCTCGTTGCCATACGGTGTAGCCGGAGGCGGGAACAGATTCGGCATAACGACCCATCATCCGGTCAAAATGCGACCCAGCACATCGAGGAGATCAACGAGGTTTTTGAACACCGGTAACGGTGGAGCATCGTCGGTCAGGGCGCAACGTTGATGGAATAATCAGTTATACGAAGAATGGTCTTCAGGATGGGTCGCTGGGCTGGCAGTTGTTATACTTAATCAAGTCACCCGTCTGGGTCGGTGGAGGCATGTCGCATGATCCTGGAGTAAAGAGCTTCCAGGCGTCGTCGTCATGATGTTTGTGGATCTGTGATCGCAAGCTCAATGGATCGCCTCAAGACGGGTATGAACCTGACTCGTCGCGTCAATCTCGCTCGGCTGCACTGCGTCTCCTATATGCTCCGACCTCGTTCTCCCGTCGTTCGGGCATGTGTGGATTTGTTTGGCTTCTCCGTTGCAATCACTTCCGGCATGGCTGAAGCGGTGGACGTCTTACGGCTTTGTACACTGCAAATCGGAGGGGTGAGGGTGCATATCGCGGCTGGTTGCCGTTGCCGGTCGAACAAACGTGCAAGAAGCTCCTTTGGTCCTTGCATTGCGCTTTGCTCAGCCTTTCCGTCCGCTGCTTAGCGTGCACCGCCCAATTGAACCAGCTGCCTTCCCTCTTCTTTCACTCGCCTTCTTGCTTCGTGCCGTTGATCTGAACGGGCTCGCGACGAGCTTCTTCACATCACAGCATCCATCCATTCTTTCCTACCGCCTTGCCCTAACCTTATCCCTTCTTGGGAATCCCGTTTTGTTCTTCGCTGATACGCTCCATCATCTTGCTCTTACTTATACCCCGTCGTACTGGGTGGCTTGTCGATTGTTCAACCGGGATTGATATCTCGCCTTCCTCTTTATTCCTTTTTCTTCCATCTGTTAAGCCCCTGTCAATACTGACCCTGGTCCACGCCACAGGACCATTGTACGAAACCGATTCCGAGCCCTACAAATTCTTTGGACCGTAATCAATCCTCCTTAACTGCGGAAAATCGGCTGCCATTGGTGAGTTTTCCGGTAACAATAAAACAATGGCCATCGCAGATTGCGCGCTGGGTACCTTAAATTCGATTTTTTTTTTGTTGATGTGATCATTCCGGCCGTCAACCATTTGTTGCCTTGTCCACACTGCCGTCCCGTGGCTGAAACGCTGACTTAATATAGCAGGCATCTCAAACATCCACAGTCCAACATTACGGAGATTTGGCGGTCGCGAGCAACAGTAATAATATGGGTGTCGTTGTCAGCTTTCCCGACGCTCAAGACTCTCCCCCCATGTCGAAGTACGAACCACGAACGAGGCATCTGCCTTCCCCTCCAACAGAAGGGCAGAAGATGCGGAACGGCCACCAGACTCGGGATCACTATCAACCCTTCAACCCTTATCAAGAGTTGAGTCAGGCACCGCAGTTTACTAGCCGTGTTAGAGGAAAACCGCTTATATTTGCTGCAATGGAGGCAAATATCGATCAGCAGCAGCCAGGCGAAGAGCAGACGTTCAGTGTTCGAGTATGGGACGGACAGGATCACTCTTTGGGCCAGCATTTAGGGGGCTACAAGGTATCCTCTCCGGCACCCGACCAGAAACGCGCTGTACCTGCGGAAGGGGCTTCACGTAATGCGGCAGCCAGTTATCCCTCTCCGCCGCCCTCAGAATTTCCGCTCCCACGAGCGGGAAAAAATGAGGGCCACCGGGAGTCGCTCCAGGCAACTCCTAGTGCCGTTATGACCCCGACCAAGTCCAGGAAACTTAGCAAAGCTCGCCATTCGGCCGATATGCGTAGGCCAGCCACTCCCGTCAGGGCGCGTCCCTTGACGCCCGTTTCTCCAGCTCTACCGGCGAAAAAGCCAGCAGTGGCAAGTGTACCTGGACCATCGGCTCAGCCGCACGCTTCTTTAGAGATCCAGGAAGCACAAGTTCTTCCATCTCGCCATGTCACGCGTTGTTCTGGAATGTCGTTACTGGGAGTGGACGATGGGGATCCTTTTGCTAAGACCGAATGCGTCAAAGTGATGGCGCCTCAATCTACCACGCAGGAGAAGGAGTCGAGGGAGAAAGAGAAGGTCCACGAAAAAGAAAAGGAGTCAAAAAGGGAAAGTAAAAATGCGGAAACGTTACAGGGACGGGTTGAGGACGGGAGTGTCCAGTTGAAGAAGCAGCAATTTGACAGGATTGATGGCGATGGCGAGCCTCTTATTGACGACGTCAAGGCAGACATCAAGTCTGGACATAACTTTCCTCGCGACGAGGAGCGGATATCACGAAGCTCGGGACTCGAGGAATGGGAAAGGAAGAGTGACGTGGACGTCCGACCTGCTTCACCCGTTTCCTTTGAAGATCGTCCCCAGGACCATCTAAAACGTGATGTTGATCCTATCATTGCCTTCCATCTGCCTTCTTACAGGCGAAAAGGCAAACACTCGTCGTTCCATCTAGTGGAGTTCATATCCAGAACGCGTCTTCTCAGCGAGCTTCTTTCCTACCTTTCCTTTTATGACTGGTGCATTCTCTCCAGCGTTTCTAAGCAAATTCGTGCCATCCTGGGCGATAGCGAGGATCTCAGGGAGACGGTTTTGGAACGGTTTTTGAGAACAGTCGGATATGCCAAGTGGTGTTGGGATGGGCCAGACCCTCTGTTTTTGTCGTTGCAGGTGATGTCACACCCTGTCGTTCTTCTGCCATAACTCATATCTTTTCCTACAGGATCTGAGTGACTACATGTATGGCGTGTCAACCCCGAACCACGAATACGCACGCGTGGCGGACTTGTATGTCAAATCCCTGACGTTACCACCAGCGCAACGTGATCCATCGCTTTACGACACAGTGGGCCGCCTAACGGGTGCCACTCGCGCTTACTCTCGGATAGTACTTCGCTTACGGGCGCAAGCAGAGAAAGATGCTGCGTCGCGTACTGTAATTCCTGCCTCCGGTCGGAACGGCAGTTCGCGTCCACCCAGTCGAGCCTCTTCACCTACTCATTCCACATTTTCCCACGGACATTCACAACCCACATCCACACATCCGCCCTTTACCCCGGGTACAGGCTTCAGATCACCCCTTTTCCGACCTAAACGAGCACCACTTTTACGTGTGTTCGTACCTTCTCCAGATGGGGACTGGTTGTCTGATAAGAGCGTATTGGAATGCGAAGAAGAATGTCGTAGAGCGGGTATTCTGGGCTTGATGCGTTTTGGTGATGTCGTATGGGATACGGCTGTTGGCGACGAGGGCAACGTCGGGAAGCTCATCTGGGATGGGAGTTACTTGATTGTAAGGTGCTTTTCAGCTCGGCCGATGATATGCTGACGTGTTTTCTCAATCAGGACCTCGATTATTCTTACTCGCCAGTTGGGGATCTCCCCAAATATGTACCGGCACTAGCATTTCCCCCTTCGTATTTCCACAAAGTCATACGCACTGGGCCGAACTCTAGTAACCCCATTGTTCACATTGATCTCAGTCCTTGGGGTGAACAAATCGCCACAAATCTACAACTGCTTCAAGACCGAGTCAGAACGGAGACGTGCGTGAAACTATTTACGTTCTGATCATCTGATGAATCGGGTTTTAGGCCGCAGGGTGCCTTCCACAATGTCGTCCGCTGGGTTCGCCGTTCCTCGTTTGTTATCCGACCATCGTTAGGTTCTCCGAGGACGCGAGGATCGATACAAGATGCCGTATCCCTGCGAGTGCCTATTCCCGACACGCGTGGACTTTTCGTAGATCCCGGCTGGTATGGCACGATTATCGTGGAGACGGAGGGGACAAATGAGTCGCTGGCCGACTTGCAAGACAGATGTGGGCCAGGGGTGTTTCCTCCACGCGCCAAGGGTGTAGCTGGCCAGATGGGGATAAACCCTGCAGCTGATGCACGTAAGGTGTTCAGGGTCATTAGAGAAAGGAGGTGAGTGCTTGCAATGTCATTGCGTGCTGATGACTGACGGCTAACGCGCTTCACAGTCGACCCGGGGAAATATGGATCAAAACTGTCAGCATCAAAGAAAGACTTCTTTGACGTGATTTGTGACGAACTCCAGACCCATTCATACGCTGAACGAACTTCATTCAATATTCATCACCAAACAGAAAATGGCAATGTTGTTACTGACGATCTATCTTAGACACAAATGCACAATTTGTATGACCCACTTGTGCTGTTGTAATTTTTTCTCTCTTTCTCTCGGTTTCTCCTTTGTGTAGTGTTATGTTACAGGTGTACCGCTATAAGTAGTGACTTAGATATAAAAGAAACATGGCCACAAGTTGACCATTGTTTGACGTGAACGCGTTTGATTGGTCGATAGCAGTCCACCGCCACCATCTTGGCAGGTTTTGACAGTCGACAGAATTCGATTCTGATCGGCCGAATTGCTGCTCGGTGCTTTTTTGTTACATCACGAAGCACAAGGCTTCTAGTAGGTGGGTGACAAGGCTAATAATGACTATGAACGGTATTGATGTTGCCAATGATCTCAGAACACACACCAGGCATGCTTTGCATCTGTCAGGGATGCATTCGGTTCAAGCAAACTGTGTTGCCGATATACCGCCGCATTGAATGCCAACGTATGGCACTAGTCAAGATAACGGGGGTTTAATGCGATCGCACATCCGCAAACATCGTACCCAATCCAAAATGTATTAGCCCCAGGGACAGGACACGTAGCCTTGGGAAGAGTGTGCACATGCAACCTTGGTTGTGGCACTTGGTTCCCCATATGACATTTCCATTCGTCGTCCATTCTTATCGCATTGTTTGGTGAAAGATAAGCAGTGATTGCCGCTTATTCGCCTCCGTATAAATGGTGCGGTCCTCCACGAATGGATCGACGTTAATCGCGTTTCACGGGTCAACATGACTGGAACTGTGACGATCCTCCCTCAGGGCGCCGGGTATGGAGTCGGTCCGTATAGCTAGATCTCATCCCGTACCATGTCGTGTGCTAACAATTTTGTTCTTGCTCTGTAGTCATTGGTGAGCGCGACCATGACAGTGACTCGAACTTTAAAGGAATCTCATGCATTTCATAGGCATTGGACTCTTCTTCAGCGCGTTCATGATTGGCCTGACTTGGCTGCAGTCGCGCTATACTGAATTTTCTCCAAATAATTCGGAAGAATTCAGTAGTGCATCTCGAAGCATCAAGCCAGGTCTGATAGCGGCAGGTATTGTGTCGGCATGGACGTGGGCAGCAACTTTGGCAAGTCATCGCACAACTATTCTACGCTCTGAAGACATGACCTAGGTTTTTAGTTACAAAGCAGCGCCGTTGCATACAAGTACGGTTAGTGATGCACATTTCATTGAAGAAACATGAATCTCACTCTCAATAGGTATCAGTGGTCCATGGTGGTATGGAGGTAAATAGAACATTCTCCAGTTGTGCCGCGGCCTGACACTAGTTCTAGCCGGAGCCACAGTTCAAGTTTTGCTCTTTGCGATGGTTAGCTATTTCTCTCCTTCTATGAATATTCGGCTTTAGTCTTATATAACCCGGTTTTCAGCTTGCGGCTAAGCTCAAGTTAAATGCACCGTATGCACATACATGGCTCGAGATTATAGGCGCCCGATGGGGAACAGTGGCTCATGTTATCTTCTTGTTCTTCGGGTGCGTTTTGTCTCCCCGCTTCAGACCATGATTAACCTTGCGAATGTTTAACAGACTGGCAACGAATATCATCGTCAGCTCTATGCTTATACTCGGAGGTGCCGCGACTGTTACCGATTTAACTGGTATGAATACGATTGCGGTACGCGTAGCCTGCCTTGTTGGCTCCGCATTGTTGATATCTATATAGGCATGCTTCTTAATCCCTGCGGGCGTGGCTATATATGTCGTGGTCGGAGGAATGCGGTCAACTTTGTTATGTGACTAGTGAGCTTGCACTCATCTACTTCCGGGCTTCGTTACTGACTATTGTATTCCAAAGTACGCACACAACCGTGCTATTCGCAATCATACTTGTAAGTAATAGATACATCACTTCGATCTCCCTTACACGACAATAGGTTTTCGTTTTCACAGTTTACGCTACGAGTCCGAAAATCGGGAGTCCATTTGCTATGCACCGTCTCCTACAGGAACAGACCGCGATGAATCCAGTTCCCGGGAATGCAAAGGGGTCATACCTTACCATGCGATCAAAAAATGGCATTATCTTTGGCGCTATCAATATTGTTGGCAACTTCGCCACCGTATTTCAAGATCAAGCATACTGGCAACGCGCCATTGCCAGCCGACCCGGCTACGACAGTCAAGGCTTACCTCCTTGGCGGTATTGCCTGGTATGTACTCAACGTGCACACTCATCCGACCAACTGGAAATTCGGTTAGGTTTGCCATTCCGTTCACGTTCGCAACAACTCTTGGTCTTGCGGCTGTTGCACTGCGAGGTGACCCTGATATGAAGCTTTTGACAGCTGCGGACGTCTCTGCTGGTCTGCCAGCAGCCGCAGCCGCCAGCGCTTTGCTCGGTAAATCTGGCGCTGCTGCTATACTCATTCTTCTCTTCCTGGCCGTTACCAGTTAGTGATAGTCTCACTACGTTTTCGTTGGACAGGACTCATCTCTTGAACAGGTGCTTGTTCTGCAGAGCTCATCGCTGTTTCGTCGCTGTTAACATATGATGTGTACAAAGTAAGTTCATTGTTTATCACTACTTGCACGAACCTGATTACCTGTACCAGACCTACATTAATCCTCATGCAACCGAGGAGCAGACGCTTCGAGTTGGACATCTTATGGTATGTTTTCAATGGGCTGTTTTATACGGTCTCATCATTGCTTCAGGTCGGCTTCTATGCTATTGTATGCGGTGTCGCAGGCCTTATCTTCTACTATATTGGTGTGTCGCTTGGCTGGTTATATGTATGCGGTTTGATTCGGCTGTGGTGCATATACTTAGCTAATTGGTCGCTCCAGACATTTATGGGAGTCATTCTGGGTTCCGGTGTCATACCCATCGCCTTATGTATTACTTGGGGCAAAGCCAACAAATGGGGATGCATTTCTGGTGCTGTCATCGGATTTGTTGCAGGATTAGTTGCATGGTTGGTTACAACAGCGAAATTAAATAACAACGTTATCAATGTCATCGTAAGCCGCCTGTATTATCTGCATGTTTCACGGGATTCACATTTTGCTCAAGACGACTGGAGGAGACTATGAAATGCTCGCCGGCAACATTGCATCTTTCATCATCGGCGGTCTAATTGCGACTATCACTTCTGTTCTGGTATGATATTTTTTGTCTATTAACGGTACTTTGGTTTTTCTGAGGGGAACGTGCTCTTGCCAGTGGCCGGCAGACTTCGACTGGTCTGCTACACGCAAACTCAATTCACCACACTTGGTGAACTCAGCGGCATCGTCTTCTGAAGATGTCCGGGATCAACTTAAAAATGTAAGCGAAAAGAACGCAGAAATCTCAGAAAAAGCCGCCTCGATAGTCGCTGCCTCAGCGAAATATACACGACGTGAAGAAGAAGACGAACTCGATCCTGTTGCGCTTCATAAGGCATTCATGTTTGCGTCTGCCTGTTCATTGACTTTGGTGAGTGTTTCGCAAGCTCAGCAGGCACGTCGGTTTATAACGATTTGTGCGCACAGCTCGTTGTGCTTGTTATAGCCATCCCCCTACCGCTTTTCTTCGCACAAACAGTGTATACTCCGAAAGGCTACACTGCATGGGTAGCGATTGGTATTGCATGGGTGTTCTGTTCCATTTTTGCAGTTGTCGTTTATCCTATATTCGAGAGTCGGAATGCTCTCATCCAGATCACTAGAGGAATCTATATCGTAAGTTCCATCATTTTCCTCGGCTTTCGAGGATGATATATTTTTTTCAGGATCTTTTCACGAAAAAAAGCGGAAAGTTTGTGTCAGAAAAGCAAGTTACTGTTTAAGCGGATTAAATAAATACATAAGCCACGTAATGTATTTCTATCAATTACAATGTCTATCACATTCGATGGACGAAAAATCAGTCCACAGCTAACTTGGAATGCGTGAGTTAAAGTACGTATCTAAAATCGAGTGACTTGTCGCCAAGTTTCATCATTTCTTCTGCGTCCAGGCTCCCTCCCTGCTCCAAGATTTGTTGCAATAGCTTATCACGGTGGCGGTTGACAAACTTGTAAGAAAGGACAGCAATAGAGAGGGATATCATCCCAATACCAATGAACATCAATTCGATGGCATCTGTGATGTTCACATATCATGACATAAAACACGCGAAAGGAAAAAAAAAAGACAACTGTACGCACGGCCAAGAACGAACCTCGGAGCATCCTGGGTACGGTAGACGTTCACAATAACGATACTGGCCGTGTTTCCTACGCCTATCTGGAGAGCAAGGCCGATGCCGCGCTTGTAGTGGCCAGCCACATTAGTTCCTAACCTTTCAGTGCCAGTGCATCAACCTCGGTATTGTTATGCGCGAGAAATTAAAAAGAGCAGCCTACCAAGCGGAAGCACCCGCAATACCGCTGTAGCATCCTGCGACTGCCCAAAAAATCCCCATATAGTTCACGCCTTTTGAGATGTTTGAGATGGAGACTGCGAAGCCTATCATGCAACAAATTTGCCCCGCGAGCGTGAATGGAGAGCGTAGCTGCATTCGGTCAGACAAATAAGCGAAGATATACAATAAGATAACTGCGTCGCGGTCAGCTAATTAATGGCAAGTGCGGCAAAAACCACGGACATGCGGTCAAGTAGGGAGGGATTGTGAGCAACTGGCTGATGACAGCAGAAAATCCAAAGCTACAGCGGAGATTGGGCACCGACAACTAACATCACAGGGGTGAAAGTGACGTACTTATTGATTAGAGTCCTAGATCCAGTTCAATAGTTATTTAACCAGAAATTCAGAACACGAACGGAAGAAAGTATGTCAACCCATTTACTGTTCGTCAAGGCTCAGTACTTAATTCATTGGTAAAGTGAACACCTACTCGGCGCGAGAAAGGACATGTAGATAAATGTCTGTAACCATATCTACAATGTCCAGTGGGGGAGATGAAAGCGGTGCCAAGGGATGTCCATACCTGCCAGTCCGAAAGCGTGGCCCACACATGGCGTTATTCAAAGTGCTCTTCTTCACCGACGCTGGAATTGTCGTACTCTTTGTATGGTTAAATAAATAAATTTACCGAGGCATGGGTGCACAAATTGCTTTACTTACTCTTCTTGTGAATAACGAAGGCACGTTCCTGGGGTGTAAGAAACCCTGCATCCGCAGGCAAATCTACCATAACTTGTGATGGTCAACTTAGCAACGTTGGGATATCTTTTTTTTAAATGCTGCAGCGCTCACCAAATAAAGCGATTATACCTACAACGACGGTCGCAGCGCCTTCTATAATCTTCAAGTACGTTCAAATTAAACAAATCCACTGAGTTGGCAAAGACCAACACACCAGAATCCACGACCAGCCAAGGTAACCTCTTGTGCCAGACATGAAACTGATTCCATAGGCGATCAATCCAGAAAATGCACCCGCCAACGCAGGCCGCCAATAAACAAACCATTCGTGTCTGTAGACGTTCGCGTGGATACCACAACGTCAAGCTAGAAAAAAGTATAAGTAGTACAGGGTTGCCCAAGCATTTTGAAAAGGAAGAAAAACGCACTAGTACATAACGCCTGGAATCAGGCCTGCTTCTGCAATGCAAGCAGCACACGAAGGCAAAGGAGTTGATGATAGCTAACAGGAGATTATTTATTAATGAAACGTTTTGGGAATGAACCACGGAAATTACTTTTTTACGAAGCCAGTTGCCAACCTGCCAAAAAAGATATAATATGTATCTGGCTGTGTGAAACAACGAGTTGATCACGCACACGAAAACACCCCACATCGTCTAACAAAACGTTGGTCGTGAACTGATTGATATCAAAAAAATCAAAAAAAAACATGCATACCGTTATTCCTGGTAACCATCTTGGTAGATTTGAAATGAGAAGCAGTTGAAAATAATTTTATTCTCCGTCGACTTACCTCGATGGACGAAATTTCTTGAGGACAAAGCTATGCAAATTAATCAATAGGGTTGAATTTCGGCGTTTAGAAATGTAGCCTCACTTTGATAGGCATTGCAGTACACAGTAGGGCTATCCAGGTCAAGTCAAATGAGAGGCGCGGAATGTTACCCGCACAAGAAGGACATACGACCAGGAAAGCTGTCTAAAAGAAAAAATCAACAAACCAGCTCGAGTCGTTTGAGTACTTGAAGGTTGGAAATTACCAATATGGTGTTGTACCTGTGCCCAGACAAATGCAGCTGAGTGACTAAACCCTCGAGTTTCGCGTTTCCTGCGCATTCAATCCTCAGAAATCAAAACGATAAAACGATATTTTTGGGCCTGTGCGCACCGATATTTCCTATGCATTGTTCTTGACATGTTAGAGAGATTTCAGAAGTAGGAAGCACCTCTATCCATATTTGACATTAGAAACATAAGAGACAGGATTGGCAGTAATCGTAGGTCGATTTTAAGCCATAGCTTTCGTTCTTGCTCTGCTGTCAGTGTTGGCGCAGGCCCGGAAAGAATTGTTGGGATTGTCGTATCTTTCTCTGCATAAGAAAGCGACGGCGCCATGTGCGCTCCAGTAAAGTCCTTCTTTTCCATGTGCTATGTAGCAAGAGTGAGGTGAAACGGCGGAAGTTAAGTAAACGATAATGGATCATTATATACCGACCACGAGTAGTATGGCCCATATGCATAACAGCATCGCATCAAGTCCAAAAGGTATTTTGTTCTAATATTGACGCAGTGCCATTCTAAATCCAGCCCGGGCGATACTTCATACTGTGCATTCTAGCTGATGACGTAAACCGGAGTGTTGAAACGCAACCACTGTCAAACAGAAATAGATTGAAAGTTTAATTCGCGTTTCAATTCGGCGCACATGAAATTCTCCTTGATGACCATGAATCCCGAGACGAGGACCGGCCTGAAACTCCAAGGTGTGGCCTTCTCCCGCTGGCGTTTTTCAGTATCCCGTCATCGTTCAAGCAACACGCCGCGGCTACGACTTCGCCCCCATATGGTGCCCCAAGCGTCACCTTTTTTTAACCTCCGCCTTCCTCCTCGCTCACTCGCGACAATTATGTACATATGATAAATGGCCACGTCATTCGGTCTTGTACCTACTACATCGTCTACGCACGTCGTGACAACCTACGGTCTTTTTCTTTTTTGCCAGAAGTTGGAGGGGGAGGGGAGGGGGAGGGGGAGGGGAGGGGAAGCAAATGGGGCACCTTAACGAACTTCGAGGCCTCTTCACCATGTCCGACATTCCACCAGTTCACCCAGATGCAACGGTTTATACTCTTGCCTAACGTCCTCTTATCAGTTTCCAACCCGTCATACAGCTCAAAGCAAAATTTCTTAACTTCCGCCACGTCCTACATTTGTGGAAAGTCAGACGTGTTGCAGGCGAGAAAAACTGATCGCCTACATTGGGGCCAATGACTCGGGCTCCAGGGATATTGGCAGGCAAACAAATGACGTTGTGGGGTGATTCTCGGACGTAGGTTAAGATGCCAGGGACTTGTGGCATGGAAATGACTGAGCTCATTGGTGTGAAAGCGACCGCGTCTAACACTATGGTCTCTTGTATTTTGCGCAGAAGTCCTGGTATTTTGTACTCGTCGCCGGGTTGTCGCCCCCGATTGGTTTCTCCATCTTCTCGGTACTTGGTGCCGGTTGGTACTAAATACATATCTCTTTCATAAACTTCCTGCATGCCATCTAGGTCGGGACCATGGAACATATTCCCGTGTCTCGGTGTGATGATCACTCGCGGTGATACGCCGCCAGTAGGGCGCGGGTCGTTGATCAAGTCAGAAAATCGGAACTTCGACTTGAGATTCTCCGGTAATTCATAGGGGTCGTGTATGATAGGTCCAGGATCTGAGAGACCATGCCAGGTGGAATTCGGGGCTCCATGAACAAGAAGAGGGAGCAAGAGGACGAGAAAGATGTGAGAGGACAAAATCATTTTTACCTGCCAGAGGTGGATGCGGTGACCAGCACAAGATGCCAGTGCGCCACCTTCCGTGAGCTCTCTTATATGTGCACCACGACCACGGGAAAACATATGTCGGATTGGATGACTTTTATTTTCTAATCACGAGCGCCTGGGCAACAAATTTCACGCATGGTCTTGGTCCTGAAAAGTTGGTAACAAGGGTGTGCCCCTTCCGATCGTTATCAATGATAGTTGATATCTTGATCAATGGAGAATGTCGCCGCTCGATCCATGTGTTCATCGATTGCCCGGCATGCTGTGAGGTTAAGTTTAGTTATGGGTTTGCATTTGCTCCGTCACGTTTTGCTTTCCCCTCCCGTTGTGACTTCAGTGAGGGCATAGGTCAACAAATTTTTATCGGGGCAGGGGATCCCGGAGAAATTTAAGAGGGTGATGTGTGAGTAAGCGTCGGGGCACTATTCGCCAGCATGATGGGCAAATCGAGGTAATTCCTGGCTGAGGGCATATGGCCAGTCGTGACCCGCGTAAAGCGCGAGAAGAGGTCGGGGTCGTCGTCACAAGCGGTGATGAAACGTTTCCGTCCGCTGCCCAAAGTCGGTTGCGGTGTGCACATACGAATGATTCCATGTTGATTTTTTCCAGTTGGATTAGGCATGATACAATGACAGACCAGTGGCGGCAGTGCTGTCTTGTTTTCAAACCATCACCGGATTACTGGGAAATATAAGATAGGCATGCCGTGTCACACTTCGCAAGAAGCGGTTCCAAGACCCCAGGTGCAACTTCAAAAATTGGCAACCAAATTTATTTTTTTCAACCTGACCCGGCTGGGCAACAGTACTGAGGCTGTGTTAGTAGGTGATGTATTTGGCAATGGTGTCTTGATCTAAATGTCGGCGGAACATTTATTGAAACTTGAAAGTTATGTAAAACATATCTGGGTTCAGGGCAAAAGGGGAATCACCTCGTATCCAAGCCGTATGTTCGTTGTCAGGTAGTGCACATATAAGAGAGCCCACGGAAGCCTGGCACGAAATCTTGTGCTGGTCACCGCAAAAATCCACCCGTCTGGCAGGTAAAAATGATTCTGTCCTCTCGCATCTTCTCGTCCCTCTTGCTCCCTCTTCTTGTTCATGGAACCTCGACTTCCGAATGGCATGGTCTCCCAGACGTGGGTCCTACACCACTATTATTCACCTATGAATTACCGACGACTCTCAAGTCACCCGAGAAGTTCCAATTTTCCTCACGAGCCGGATCTACGCCCATTTGGTGGCATATCACCGCGACCAATCATCCTCAAGGGGACTCATGGAAAGTGCATCCCATAGATGTCAGAGACTCCGACTTGGACGATGATGCTTGTGTATTACCGCCAGCCACCACGTTCCGCATGAATGGACGCACCAGTTTGGTACGAGACCAGAGCGACCGGTACCCCATACCAGGACGCCAGGCGCAAGCTTTACAACCACGCCCTGGCTCCCCGTACATAACCATATTAGAAGACGTGGTCGCTACCACCCGAGATGGCGCCATCGTCCTCATACCACAAGTCCGTGGCAAACCCACCCGGATCCGCCTATCACTCGACGACATCATTTGTTTACCCGCTTTTAACTCTCAAGCCCGAGTAATTTACCACGATGTAGGCAATCACAGTCCTTCTCGATTGGATTGCGTCTGACTTTCACAAATGTAGGACCAGAAGGAAATTGAGAATTGGTGTAGGCAGATTTATGCCCATTTACTCTCTGATCATAAGGTTTTTGACCTGAATGTGAGGCGTTGTGTTTGGGTGAACTATAAGAATGTCGGACGTGATAAGAAGCCCTCGCAGTTCGTTCGTGTGCCTGCTCTATACAAAAACAGGGAACGTGTGTAGAGGAATTAGGGATATGTAATTGGCACAAACACAATGTTTATCGCGAGTGACAGTAAAGCAGCGAGTGGGAGAATGCGGAGGCAGAAAAGGCAACCGGCAACCCGCTGGCCTTCTTCACCTTTCCGCTCACACGAGATCCGTCTGAAAGTTAAAACATATCGGGGTTCAGGGCATGGCAAAAAAGGTAAATCACGGACATATGTCAACAGTGTCAGCGGCAACCATCATGCGCGTATAAGAGAGCCCACGGAAGATGGCGCAGCATCTTCAAGTGTGCTGGTCACCGCAATCCACCTCTGGCAGGTAGAAATGATTTTGTCCGCTCACGTCTTTCTCATCCTCTTGGTCCCTCTCTTTGTGCATGGAGCCCCGACTTCCCCTCCCCACAATCCTGGAAATCCGAGCGCATACCTCGGATACGTGTTACCGAATGGCATCGATCCCAACGAGTTCCGAATTTCTGACAACGCGAGTCCACGCCCTACTGGCGGCGTATCACCGCGACCAATCATCATACTAGAACCCGCACAGCGCACTAACTCACACGAGGACGTAGAACTAGATGTCCTAGAGGATGACGGGAAAAAGGATGCTTATCTATTTCCACTAGGCACCACGTACCAGGTACCAGGAACGCCGGATTATCATTTGTATCAACACAAGTAGGAACCTATAAGATCAGATGCAATTGCTACCACTCCATACGGCGACAAGATTCTCATACAATACAGAGGCCCCGGCCGGCTATCAAGCAGCCCCATCATGTGTTTGCCTAAAAACGACCCTAGAGCTCGAGTCATTAATAAAATTGTAGGCAATCGTGGTCTTTCTCGGACCGCAACGCGTCTGACTTTCACTAATGTAGGACCAACATACAATTAAGATGTTCTGCTTGTGTGTTTATGCTAGCTCAGCAATGGACGATCTATCATTGAAAAAGAATCTGGAACGTTGTTTTTGGGTGAACTTGGGGTATGTTGGACATGCTCAGTTGGTTCATGTGCCTGCTCTACAACGGCCCAGAAAAAATGCGTAGAGGTATCCGCTAGGACGTGTGTTAGACTTCAGGGAGGGCGTGGTCACTTGAATATAATATGGACAATGGGGGCAAAGAATGTTGAGGAGTTCCCCTCCCAGTGCTGAGTGAAATGGTCAGATTATACGATGGCTTGAACAATACCGGTTGAGCTGTAACGCTCGAGGAGAAAACGCCAGCGGGAAACTTAGCCCACGCCAGGAGTTTCAAGACCGTTGTAAAGTTTTTTTTTTTTTTTTCCTCGGTTAGGCCCCTTCGTACGTATGTGCATGGTAGGGCGTCGTGCTTATCGTATAGCTACAAAATATTGTATTACTGTCCTGTGTGACTGATTCCATCCTTCGCTCTGTGCCGCTGATACAACGCTCTAATTGAAACTCCAGGCGCGGGCCAAGTTTCCCGCTGGCGTTTTTCGTACAGGTTGCTCGTTCAAGCAACACGCCTCTTGCTGTCTTGGCACTTGCGAGCGTCACCTTTTTTGACCTCCACCTTCCTCCTCGCTCACTCGCGACAATTATGTACATGTGATAAATGGCCACGCCATTCGGTGCTTGTACCTACTACATCGTCTAACGCACGTCGTGACAACCTACGGTCTTTTTCTTTTTTTGCCAGAAGTTGGAGGGGGAGGGGGGAAGAGGAGGGGAAAGAAGAGGGGGAAGCAAATGGGGCACCTCAACGAACCCATGTCCGACATACCACAAGTTTACCCACGAACAACGGTCCATATTCTTTTTAAATGTCCGATCGTCCATTTCTAACCCGGCATACAGCTTCGTGCACCATTTCTGAACCTCCGCCACGTCCTACATTTTATGGAAAGTGAGACGTGTTGCAGTCGAGAAAAACCGTGATCACCTACTTTGACGCCAATGACTTGGGCCTCGGGGTTTTTGGAAGGCAAACAAATGATGTCCTGGAGTGATTCGCGGATGTAGGTGCCAGTGGGTCCTTGTGGCATGAGAATGGCGTAGCCCTCTCGTGTGAAAGCGATCGCATGTGCTTTTATGGTTTCGTAGGGTTTATATCGTATTTGGCGCCGCATTCCCGGTATGGGATACTTGTTGTCTTGCCGTTGCCAAGTGGTCAGTCCTTGTTCTTGGATCGTGGTGTGTAGTGGTACTAAATAAATGTCCTTTTCAAAGTCTTCCTCTACGACATCTACAAGGGTGCCAGAGAACATAGCCCCGTGTGTCAATGTGATGATCAGTCGCGGTGATACGCCGCCAGTAGGGCGCGGGTCCTTGTTCAAGTCAGAAAATCGGAACTCCGACTTGAGATTCTCCGGTAATTCATAGGGGTAGTATATGAGAGGTCCAGGATCTGGGAGACCATACCTGGTGGAATTCGGGGCTCCATGAACAAGAAGAGAGAGCAAGAGGACGAGAAAGATGTGAGAGGACAAAATCATTTTTACCTGCCAGAAGTGGATGCGGTGACCAGCACAAGATGTCAGTGCGCCACCTTCCATGAGCTCTCTTATATGTGCATAACGACCACGGGAAAATCATATGTCGGATTGGATACGATCTGATGCTGACACCGCTACCGTTGACAAATGTCCGTGATTCTCCTGTTGATGACTTTTATTCTCTAATAAAGAGCGCCTAGGCAACCGATGATTATAGCTTTAGCCTTCTATTCAGAAGAAAATTTGCTACCCCTACCATCATCATTCCAAACTCCCGGCACTGTCCTGTCATCCTGGTTATAATGCTTCACGCTAAGCAACACTTAACCACCACGTCTAAAAAAAGCCCTGCACATGTGTCTCCATCCTATTTTTGGGATCTAACACTGCCCTGCCTCTTCCGATCGTTATCATTGATATCTTGATCAATGGAGAATGTCGCCGCCGTTGATTGATCGAAACTCGGTCCTGCAGCGGCCCTCGAATCAGTGATCTTTCGTAATGCGTTTCGTTTATATCATTTGATCAGTTGACAGTGGGCGCCAGCTGACTCGTTCCTGTTCCTTCGGTTCTGCAGCAGTAAAATAATGTCTTCTGAGCCACTCAAGCTCAAATCCTATCACCAGGTTGATTTATTCACAACAAGGTAGCAACCCACTCCCATCGTCCACCCCCAAGGTTGGGATTTAGATCAGGACAAAAAGCAGAGCATCGCGCGAGCTTTCAACCGTCTCTCTCCACGTGACCGCAGGAGTCGGAAATCCGATGAGAATCAATATCTTGACGCCTAGCAGAATTGCCGTTTGTTGTGCAACCATACCTGTCAATTTGAAGATATGTACATCCGTCAAACTAGCGATTGCACGACTTGTGTCCATAGGTTGGACGGGGAGGGACTCATTGCATCCATCGTCAAGGTAATGACGTGTCTCCTGACACAGCTCACGCCAACGAATGTCCTTGCTCGTAAGGGTAAACCACGGGCACCATTCATATTCCTATATGCGTTCACCATCAAGTCGGGGATGACGTTTTTAATATTCAATTTACTAGTAGGTTTGAAGACTTCAACAGCTGTTGGGTCTCCGGATAGCTTTGAGCTAGATGGGGACCCCACTGGAGGCGTTTGATCTTGACGGGCAAAATGCGTGGTCAAGGGATGTTCGAATCCTACGGTAAATAAGGTATAAAATGAGCCACTACGCTAAACGATGAGCGGGTACGGGCGTGGGTGTTACAGCTGCAAGTACGTTCAATAGCACGTGCTCGAGGGTGCTCGAGTTCGAAGAATTGAGCTGCCCTATCGATGAACACATGGATCGAGCGGCGGCATTCTCCATTATCAATGATAACAATCTGAAGAGGCAGTGTTGGATCCCGAATCGGAGACACAGGGAGAGAAGGAGGGGAAAGGATGGGAGGCGGCAAGCGGTCCGGGACGCAGACCAATATCAGGCGATGGCTAGTACGCAGAGGACAGGGCC